>JARJDS010000022.1:0-44554 GCA_030264155.1 Atheta pasadenae
TTACTAAAATCAATAGAATACTATCTATTAACTAATTGACTATCATTTTTTAAAAATATTAGTCAAATATCTTAAATATTTTCGGAGATATTCAACTTTTTTGTAATAAAAACACAAAAATTTATATAAAAAATTCGTAAATTTTGTGTTTTCCTCAATAATTTTTAAAATAAATAAGATAAATCAACAAAATAAAAAAGATACTATCTATTAACTAATTGACTATCATGTTTTAAAGGGATTAATAAAATATCATAAATATTTTCGAAGATATTCAACTTTTTGTAGTAAAAGCAAAACATTTTATGAATAAGTCGTAAATTCTGTGTTTTTCCTCAATAATAATTAAACTAAACACAATAAATTAACAAAATCAATAGAATATTATCTATTAACTAATTGACTAACATTTTTTAAAAAGATTAGTAAAATATCTTAAATATTTTCGGAGATATTTAATTTTTTTTTAATAAAAACACAAAATTATATGAAATATATGAATCCCGTAAATTCTGAGTATTTTCCTCAATAATTATTAAACTAAATGAGATAAATCAACATAATAAGAAGGCTACTATCCATAAACTAATTATCTATCAGGTTTTAAAAAGATTAAACAAATATCTTAAATATTTTCGGAGATATTCTACTTTTTTGTAATAAAAACACAAAATTTTTTTAAAAACCCGTAAAGTTTGTGTTTTTTCTTCAATAGTTATTAAACTAAATAAGATAAATCAACAAAACAAAAAGTATACTATCCATAAACTAATAATCTATCTGGTTTTGAAAAAATTTCTGAAATATCTCAAATATTTTCGGAGATATTTAAGATTTTGTAACAAAAACACGAAATTTAATAAAAAAAACTAAAATTTTGTGTTTTTCCTAAATAATTATTAAACTAAATAAGATAAATAAACAAAATAAAAAGAATACTATCCACAAACTAATAGCTTATTATATTTTTCAAACAATGGTTAAATATCTCAAATATTTTCAAAGATATTTAACTTTTTTTGAAAAAAAAAAAACACAAATTAAAATAAAACTGTAATTACGTAAAATGGATGCGTGATGTAAATTTTATTCACAACATCATAATCCAAAGTTAATCGTCCTTTCTCCCCAAACACTGTAATGTTATCGTAATACGTTGGAAATTTCTGTTGTCTTGTTTCAGGACAATTCAATAAAAACTTATCCATGCGGATTTTACCGTTAAAAATTTCAAAAATTGCTTCACGACTTTCCACTGCCTTGTAATTGAAAGTAGTGTACAGCATTACACTGATTAGTATGCAAATAAATTTCTTCGTAACACTAACACACATTGTTTCGTCGTTTTATTGAATTTTGTTGTGTTTTTATTGCAAATTCTGATAAAACAATGAATAATTCTAAAAAATATATATTTCGCCACGTTTACCATAATTATTGAGTATAGGGACTTTATCAGTAATCTAATTACATATTAATAACATAATTTTATGATTGATATAATTTTCAGCATTATTTTTATTTAGATTTAAAAACGCATTAACGTCAATCCTTGGTTTTAGTTGGTTTTTAGTCGATTGCGCTGAAGTGACTTAAGTCACGTGAGTTAAATTTTTATCATAGTTTCAGGTTGAATTTGTTAATGAAATAACATTTGAACCAAATGGATATCTTAAATACCATTAACGATATTAATTTTTAAAGTATCCAATAATTCTAGTGTTAAAAATTTGAGGTAAGTACTTCTCTGTTAAATAACTCTTGAGTTACTTAACCCAACATATTGATATTTTGCTCAAAGAAAGATACTTAATACAAGTAATTAATGCCGTTGACACCAAATTGATATCATTTTTACTATTAAAGTTATCCGTGATTAAAGCTACAAATAATTTTTAAGGTTAAAAATATGAAGTAAGTACTTCTCTGTTAAATAACTCCCAAGTTACTTAACCCACCATATTGATATTTTGAACAATGAAAGATACTTAATACAAGTAATTATTGCCGTTGACACCAAATTGATATCATTTTTACTATTAAAGATATCTATGATTAAAGTTACCAATAATATTTAAGGCTAAACATTTGAAGTAAATACTTCTCTGGTAAATAACTCTTAAGTTACTTAACCCACCGTATTGATATTTTGCACAATAAAACATACTTAATACAAAAAACTAATGCCTTTTAGATCAAATTGATATCATTTTTACTATTAAAGATATCAATGATTAAAGTTACCAATAATTTTTAAGGCTAAAAATTTGAAGTAAATACTTCTCTGTTAAATAACTCCTGAGTTACTTAACCCACCATATTGATATTTTGCACAAAGAAAGATACTTAATACAAGTAATTATTGCCGTTGAGAACAAATTGATATCATTTTTACTATTAAAGATATAAGTGATTAAAGTTACCAATAATTTTTAAGGCTAAAAATTTGAAATAAATACTTCTCTGTTAAATAACTCCTGAGTTACTTAACCCACCATATTGATATTTTGCACAAAGAAAGATACTTGATACAAGTATTTAATGCCGTTGACACCAAATTGATATAATTTTTACTGTTAAAGTTATCCGTGATTAAAGCTACAAATAATTTTTATGGTTAAAAATATGAAGTAAGTAATTCTCTGTTAAATAACTCCTGAATTACTTAACCCACCATATTGATATTTTGCACAAAGAAAGATACTTAATACAAGTAATTAATCCCGTTTACATCACAATTATATCATGTTTACGAATAAAGATATCAATGATAAAAGTTCCTCAAAATTTTTAACCAACAAATTTAACAACCAAAAGTAATACTTACAATAAAATTCAAGTCTTCATGAATTGACAACTATCACTCACGTAATATTTAACCCACCGTACAACAGGAAACCAAACAAAAACCTTCCTGCTCTAAACCCTCGACTTTCTTCGTTCAGAACTGTTCAGACCGAATAAAACTCGTTTTAATCACTTAAACCCTGTGTTATAACCCACCCTCTACGATAAGATTCACTTTGCAACCGATTTACACTATTAAACGTCCCTTATCCAGCAATAAATTGTCTTGAATTGCACAAATCCTGCTTGCACCTACACCGACGCTCGCAGGAAGACTGACGATGGAAACGAAGCTGCGCGCACGCAACGCGTACGGCACGATAACGCGACCTTCCCAATCAGCTGTTGCCCACCCGCGAGCACAGAGTCCATTTACCTTTCGCGCACTCGCAGGATCGCAAACTATCGCAGGATTACGGTACCGCACGCGGAAGAGAAACATTTGAAATGACAATTGAGAATCAATAACACAAATACGATACTCACAACGCCTCCTGGCGGTGTATCTTGAAAACTACAAACAAAAATAACATTGGCTGTGCCATCTAGTGGTGAAGTTTTGAACTTTGACAAAACTAAGTTAAAATTACAGTTTGTGACAATTTTTACAGATTTCATACAAAAAATTCAATTGTTTTAAATGTAATAAACAATTCAAAACAATTATTAACTTAATTAACACATTTTACGTTTACTGCTTTGCTTCTTAAACCTTGAGAAACTATATAGTGTATTTAGTTTTACAATTTTTAACAAAATAATAAGTTTCTAACCTTTAAACTACAAAAATCATTTAAAACTGACTAAAGTTGTTTTTTCTGGTAGTTTGTTTCATAAAACATTAATTTATATTTAATAAACTTAAGTTAACCCTGTGAATTCATTAGGTTTCAATTGTACGTATTCCACACACTTCCACCATATTTTTTTCCTCAAGTAAGTATCCACTTCGGTGTCCTGATGTCCAGGATCCCATTGTTCACAGTCTCGATAATATTTACACATATAATTCCCAACTTGGTGATGTAAAGCTGTGTACACTGTGTTAACAGCACTTTCATTAGCTTCCAAGCATAAAAACGTTATAAATATATGTCGCTTCAAAAACTTCACCAACTCAGGTAAATTTTCATAGATTTGTAAATCAGTTCTGCAGGGTCGAGGCACAGCAAACTGTACAGTAACTTCATGCCTTTGTAACTTTTCAGCAAGTGCAGTCATTAACAACCCTAAACACTTCTTACTGTTCTCATAGTTATGAACATAAGCAAACCAAGAATCTGATTTGTCAACTAAATCTTCAAGGATGTCAAAGTGTTCCGAGCCTTCTTTTGTTGTAACATTTACAATTCGACTGTGTTTTGTTGATTTTAATAAATCTACAATTATATAGTAAGATTAGTTTATATAGTAAAATTTTATAATCATTTTTGTGATGTGTTTCTTACCAATTAATAAAATTGTTAACAGAAATGGTCCCAAAGCGTTGACTTGTAAAGTTGGATGGAATCCGTCTTCGGTGACAGCGTTAGGACGCACCACTCCTGCGTTGTTTACTAAAATATCTAAACGTCGCTCGTTCTTTTTTACTTCCTGCACAAAACTGCGGACTGATTTGAACGAAGCTAGGTTTAATGAGTAGAAGACAACGTTTTTGTTTTCCGTCTCGCTTTGGATTTTTTCCACAGCTTCTTTGCCTTTTGTTTTATTCCTGCAGGCGAGGATTACTTTTGCACCTCTTTTCGCAAAATCCATGGACACCCAATAACCCATTCCTTGAAATATTTGGTTTTATTATTCAGTTCTTATTTTATTATGGGATTAGGTTAAGTTACGCTAAGTTAGGTTAGGATACTCTAGTATTTTCTTAAAATCAAATTATTTTTTTTATGCCTAAACAAATCTTTTGTGTCATAAAAATAATATATTGTTTGATTTATAGGAAAAAATGACCACAGCGTTAGCTAAAGGATTAAAGCGCTACTCAACACTTTGACCTCTCATATCTCAAAACTGATTTTTTAAGTTCCAAAGACAAATAACTCAAAGAATTTTCAACCGAATGACATGAAATTTGGAATGTATCTTGAAATATACATTGTCTATGACTGTACTTAAAATTTTATTTTTATATTGTTTTGTTCATTTGTTATTAGCAATTATCTGATACATTTTTAGTCAAATTTTTCACTTTTTATTTTACAAGTGCGCCTCAACTTTGACAATTAATTACATAAAAACTAATCAAGATATTTCAATTATCTTTTCGCAGTAATAAAGTCTACTTAAATAATAACACACATTAAAATTTTAAAAACTTTATACCGGGTGATATAAATTTCATCGTCAAAAACAAAAATTATGTTTTTAAAGTTACAATTGAAATTCTTCAGATTTAATCACAATTTTAACAATTAATTACGTAAAAACTAATCATGATATTTTAATAATCTTTTTGCCACAAAAAAGGTTACCTAAATGTTAACAAATACTAAAAATTTTAAAACATTATACCGGGTGATACAAATTTGGTAGGCAAAAACAAAAATTATGATTTTAAGGTTAAAATTAAAAACTTCAGACTTAATCTCCAACTTTAATAATTAATTACGCAAGAATTTCTCAAGATATTCTAATTATCTTTTTGTCACAATAAAGTTTACTTAAATAATAACACATATTAAAAATTTACAAACTTTATACCTGGTGATACAAATTTGGTAGACAAAAACAAAAATGTTGTTTTTAAGGTTACAATTGACAATCGTCAGATTTAATCACAACTTTAACAATTAATTACATAAAAACTAATCATGATGTTTTAATTATCTTTTCGTCACAATAAAGTTTACCTAAATGTTAATAAACACTAAAATTTTTAAAACATTATACCGGGTGATACAAATTTGGTAGGCAAAAACAAAAATTTTTTTTTTAAGGTTAAAATTAAAAACTCCAGACTTAATCTCCAACTTTAATAATTAATTACGAAAAAACTACTTAAGATATTCTAATTATCTTTCCGTCACAATAAAGATTACTTAGGTATTAATAATCACTAAAAATTAGAAAAATTTATATCAAATGATACAATTGTTATCAACATTTTTATATCATAAAGACAAAAAGTATGTTTTTGAGGAATCCCAACAAAAAAAACGCCGTACAGCCGCCATTTTGAAATAAATCCCATCAAAAAAATAATCATAATTACTCACTAACATATACAACAAAATCCCGTTAAAAATTATTTTGTTTTATTGTGTAATGTTCCACAAAATAAATAAACAAACTGCGTTTTTTTGATTTCTAGAAATCTAAAGTGTCCTAACCTCGCATTATTTATTAATAAAAAAAGAATAATTACCTTTATTAGCTCCTGTAACAATAACAGTTTTACCCACCATACACAAATGTGCAGGACACGTTCGTACCACCCATAGTTTTAAATAAATTTTCGTAAAAATCAAGTAGAACATAAAGAAAACTGCGCAACTCACAACAAAACCGACACAAATCAAACTGATTATTAACGTTAACGACATTTTACCAACAAAACACAACAACACGTAATAAATCCAACAAAGTCATCAATAAATTTAATGTCTATTTAAATTATAGCAATAGTTATTAAAATTTCCTATTGTTTTCAACAATTTTTACAGCACCGCACATTAAAACACTGCAACCACATTAAATATTTAAAGATTTCTTTTTATTTTTAATGTTATAACCTAATTCAATGTCGTTTTGGTTTCGTAATCTAAGTATGTGCGTCGTAATAATAATAATAATAAATTCCATCATTAGAACCATTAAAACCAAAACCAGTCTTTGCTTAGCACAAATCACAAAAAATTCAACACTTTTATTTACTCAATATTTTAATATTTTGTTTATTTGTTTTCGTATTCTTCTGTTTTTTTGTTTTGTTTCGTCCACAAACAAAATTTGTTATTTGTTTTTTTAGAGTTTTCATTTGTTTGTGTTTAGTTTTATTTGTTTTATTTACATGTCGTGTTATTCTTTTATTTTATTTGTTATTTTTTTACTTTTACTTTTGTTGCTTTGTACAACTGATCGCACGTGAACGTCAAGTCAAACTGACTTTAATTTACCATTTACCATTCTACCATGGTCATCCATTGCCATGGGTTTAACTTAACATATGTGTTACACACTAACACAAACGTTAATGTTAAGTAACAAGTGGTAACAACAAAACAAGACACGCCGCCATCAACGCTACGCAAACAAACCTGTAGACGAGTTGTGAGTGCGCAATCGCAAATACTGACTTACAACAGACAAGTAGACACGTTTTTGTTGTTGTTATTAAGGGGTTGGGTCACTTTAGAGACTAAAAAACGTTTTTTGAAGAAATGGTGATTTATTTCGAAATGGCGGCTGTACAACGTTTTTTTTTTCTCAAAATTCCTCAAAAACATACTTTTTGTATTTCTGGATAAAAGCTGTATGATTTGATGTACAATTTTCAAATTTTTAATGATGGTTAACACTTAAGTAAACTTTATTGTGACGAAAAGATAATTAGAATATCTTGAGTAGTTTTTGAGTAATTAATTATTAAAGTTGGAGATTAAGTCGGAAGTTTTTAATTTAACCTTAAAAACACAATTTTTGTTTTTGCCTACCAAATTTGTATCACCCAGTATAATGTTTTAAAAATTTTAGTATACGTTAACATTTAGGTAACCTTTTTGTGGCAAAAAGATAATTAAAATATCATGATTAGCTTTTACATTATTAATTGTTAAAGTTAGGGATTAAATCTAAAGATTTTCAATTGTAACCTTAAAAACAACATTTTTGTTTTTGCCTACCAAATTTGTATCACCCGGTATAATGATTCAAACATTTTAGTATTTGTTAACATTTAGGTAACCTTTTTTGTGGTAAAAGATAATTAAAATATCATGATTAGTTTGTACGTAATTAATTGTTAAAGTTAGGGATTAAATCTGATGATTTTCAATTGTAACCTTAAAAACAACATTTTTGTTTTTGCCTACCAAATTTGTATCACCAAGTATACCGTTTTGAAATTTTTAATATGTGGTATTATTTAAGTAAGCTTTATTGTGACAAAAAGATAATTTGAATATCTTGAGTAGTTTTTGTGTAATTAATTATTAAAGTTGGAGATTAAGTCTGAAGTTTATAATTTTAACCTTAAAAACAAAATTTTTGTTTTTGCCCACCAAATTTTTATCACCAAGTTTAAGCAAAAGTGTTGTATTTTTTTGTTAAATTTAAAATTTAAATCAAAACAATAAAATTCTTTTGTTGTTGTATTTTATAAACAAATCACCGTTTACATAATCACGTACTTTTCGTTTGTGTACAAAATATGTCTGTGGTTATGAATATTCCTAGTAATTATTTCTAATTTTTATTATTATCCAATTCATGGATTTGTTTTGCATGAAATTTTTGTGTTTAAAATTACGAGTTACCATCAGTTAGAAATTGTTTGAAGTGAATGGAAGTGAGATTCATTCGAGCGTAATATATTCATCATCATACATACCTTCAATTAACCGCTTACGCAACCAGTAATTACAGCCACTAATTGCACGCTTAATAACAATAAACACGTAAAACTAAAATTACATTACTTGGCTCGACTGGGCCACTATTAGAAATTCGTGAAAACAAAACAACAACGAATAACAACCTTGACAAACTGTAGTAAAAGTTTTGTAGTTTAACTTTTTACCACAAGGTAGCAGTATGGGTGTGTTCCTTTAAACTTTAAAATAAACGGTAAAGAAAACTGTAAATAAACGCAACTGTGTTTCGTTGTAGAAAAACACCGACAGATGTTGCCAAAGTAATAAAAACTATACTATTAGTATAATTATAATTATTTATAATTTTATTAATTAAATTAAAATAGTAAGTAGATAAATACGTAATTAATGGTTAAACAATGTGTAAGTACATTTATTGTTGTTTGTCACTTATACGCGTTTAATGGCAACAAGTACAAAACAAAGCGGGACGAAATTAATTAAAAGCGTTTTAATGCTAAATGGCGTTTAAGTCACAATCGCACGTTCGATTATGAACTTGGCGATAAAAACAAATTACGTATTATTTTCCAAAAAAATAATTGGTTTAATGTGTACTTTAAGGCAAGTTGAAATTATTAAAATTAGTGGTTATGAAAATATTTTGAGATTTTGACTTCTTCGGGCGATTACTCCAAAGTTACTTAACGCATCAAATTGGCTTTTTGCACGAAGAAATATACGTAATGTAAGTAGCAATTGCCGTTTAGATCAAATTGATATCATTTTTATAATTTAAGATATCTATTGTTAAAGTTGGCAATAAAAATTTGAGTTAAGTACTTCTTTGGGCGATAACTCCAAAGTGACTTAACCCACCATATTGAAATTTTGCACAAAGAAAGATACTAAATACAAATAACTAATGCCGTTTAGATCAAATTGATATCATTTTTATAATACAAGATATCCGTTGTTAAAGTTCGTGATAAGTTTTAATAAAAAAAATTGATTTAAGTACTTCTTTGGGCGATTACTCCAAAGTGACTTAACCCACCATATTGAAATTTTGCACAAAGAAAGATACTAAATACAAATAACTAATGCCGTTTAAATCAAATTGATATCATTTTTAAATTTAAAGATATCCATTGTTAAAATTCGTAATAATTTTTAATAAAAAAATTTGATTTAAGTACTTCTTTGGGCGATTACTCCAAAGTGACTTAAGCCACCATATTAACATTTCACACAAAGAAAGTTACTTAAATCAAGTACCCAATACCATTTAAACCAAACTGATAAAATTAGTATTTCTTGAGATATCCATAAAACAAACTCGCATCAAATTTTCCTCCAATGCAAATGCAAATCAAACAAAATAAAATTTGTTTTTTTGCTACCGTGACAAAAAAATGCAACCAAACAAAACGGTTTCGTGTTTCACCTGACTTCTTACACTTGCAGGCATAAATCTCCATTACAAGAATACTCGAAGCAAGCAATCACAGAACGTGGAATGGAATGGCAGCGAGTGAAATAGAGTGCAATAAAAAATAACTTTCGAATTTGTCGCGTTTGTCCCAACTCGATGGCTTCCGTTTTGTCGAATTGAACGGTGCAAAGAGACTTGCAATTGTATTGGCCGCATCGTCACAATGAAATTTACAACTTTATGACGTTCCGAACACAATGACAACAATGCGGAACGGTAGCAAACGACATACAACCAAACAAAACGGTAACAGCGGCCAAATTGACAAGAAAAAGAAAAGAACAACGTCAAACGACACATAATAACAGCAGAAAACGACGGACAAAAGTTTTCGGACACGCGCAACAACAGACACGAATTTTTCAAAACTATTTAGGCCATTAAATGACAACAAAGTGTCAAAATCACAATGACAAGTCATAATACAACTTCAAACTAATAGAAATCACGATTTTTCAGCGAAAAAGTTCAAAAAATGTACAAAGTTGGATGTTACTTAACTTAAGTCACTTAAAACATGACTTAAGTCAACTTAAATTTGGCTTAAAACGTGTTGAAAGTGATTTTTTTGATATTTTTGAGGTTAAAAACATTAAAAACTACAAAAACCCTAAAGTGACTTAAGTTAAGTCACTTGAAATGTGACTTAAGTCAACTTAAATTAAGGTTAAATCAAGTTAAAAGTGATTTTTTGGTAATTTTGAGGTTAAAACAATTAAAAACATCAAAAATCTTAAAGTGACTTAAGTTAAGTAAAGTGACTTAACCCTAAAAACTCTCTAAAATTATAATACAACACCTACAAAGTGGTTCCTAATTAATTTTTGACATAAAACTCCTCAAAAACCACGACTTAAGTAACATGACTTAACTTAAGTCACTTCAAATATGGCTTAAGTTAACTTAAACTTGGTTTAAACTAAGTTGCAAGTGATTTTTTGGTACTTTTAAGGGTTAAAACAATTAAAAACTACAAAAATCTTAAAGTGACTTAAGTTAAGTAAAGTGACTTAACCCCAAAAACTCACTAATATCATAATACAACACCTACAAAGTGGTTCCTAAATAATTTTTGACATAAAACTCCTCAAAAACCACAACTTAAGTAACTTGACTTAACTTAAGTCACTTCAAATATGGCTTAAGTCAACTTAAACTTGGTTTAAACTAAGTTGCAAGTGATTTTTTGGTACTTTTAAGAGTTAAAACAATAAAAAACTACACAAATCTTAAAGTGACTTAAGTTAAGTAAAGTGACTTAATCCTAAAAACTCACTAAAATTATAATACAACACCTACAAAGTGGTTCCTAATTAATTTTTGACATAAAACTCCTCAAAAACTACGACTTAAGTAACTTTACTTAACTTAAGTAACTTAAAATATGGCTTAAGTTAACTTAAATTTGGTCTAAACTAAGTTAAAAGTAATTTTTTGATAATTTTATGGTTAAAAACTACAAATATTATAAAGTGACTTAAGTCTAAAACCTTAAAATTTTAACCTCCAAAAATAAAAACTTTAAAGTTTAAAGTAAATTTACGTAGGTTACGTAGGTTGAAAAATTGAATGAAAAAAAACGTAAGTTACTTAAGTATGTTAGTGTTGACTTAAGTCAATTATTCATCCCCGTCGGGACTAATTGCGACGTTTAATTGACGCTCTCGCGTAATTGGCTCGATGTTAACTCTGCTTAACGCCACATCGCATCCGAACGCACTTCACACTCACGCTCCCTTTGCGCATAACTTCACTTTACAACCATCGAGACGAAACCTGAAACTTACTTAAGTCACAATTGCATGCGTATTGCATTGAGCCAGAGTGAGTGCGCCAACCGCGCGCTGAGTGTTTCGAATTAAAGCGTTCATTGGTTAACTTAATTTTAATGCGTGCGTGCGCGGCTACCGGTAGCTGCTGGTGATCTTGTGGGTGGTCTTCTGACTTAAGTCACATATAACCACGACAAATTTAACCTCACATATTAAACCCAAATTCAAATTAATGAAAACCAAAATATGAAAACATTAATTGTGATTTGAGTTAAAAAAAAAATTGACTTAAGTCATTTGTGTACGTTTATGTAAAATTACATTGAAATGACTTAAGTCAATTATTGCACGATTCTAGTGCTATTTGAGAAGCAATTCGAGTAACTTAAGTTAAGTAAATTCAAGGAAATGTACGTTACGTGTGTTTTATCAAATCAATAATTTTAAAACGCTTCAGATTTCGATTCAAAATTCAATGAAAAACACTTGACTTAAGTTAAGTTCAGTATTGTAAAGTTGACTTAAGTCAAATATACTGTACTAAAATGAAGTTAAAATTAATTTTTAGTTTATTTTTAATATTAAATTTAATTAAATTAACAAAAATATAAAGTGACTTAAGTTAAGTAACATGACTTAAGTTAAGTAAAGTGACTTAAGTTAAGTAAAATACCAAAAAACACAAAATTAGCCCAAAAAATAAAAAAATAACAAAAAAACAACAAAAATCTATTAAGTCAAAGTNGTAAAGTTGACTTAAGTCACAAAACGTCACAAAATGTACTAAAATGAAATTAAAACTAATATTAAGTCAATTTTTAATAATAAATTTAATTAAATTAACGAAAACATAAAGTGACTTAAGTTAAGTAACATGACTTAAGTTAAGTAAAGTGACTTAAGTTAAGTAAAATCACAAAAAAACACAAAATTACCCCAAAAAACTAAAAAACAATAAAAAACAACGTAAAATCTTTTAAGTCAAAGTGACTTAAACCTAACCAAACCTTAAAAAATTATTTTCCTAAATTTTATTTGTGTTTGTTAGGAATATTTGCATTAATACGAATTAAGCATAATTTAGACTTTCTAATTAGACGATGATGATTACACTCCCACACCTGAAAATTGTTCTCGGGTTCTTCGTGCGTGCACACGAAGTGATGAATGAGAAGAATATGATAATTATCTGGATTACATTATTACGTTGTAATTGAACCGCGGCGAGCGCGCGAGCCGCACGTTTCACACTGAATAATTCATTCTTCTTTCTTCATTTCATTCTTCATGAATAAAGTAGTGTTGAGTATATTTATTTTTTTATGTTTATTTTGTTTGTATTAATAATCTTCGTACCCAATCAAAAATTCTCACCTCTTCGTGCAATTATCCGAACGTATTTTTGGTAATTTTGGAAATTTGTATTCAAAATAATTCGAAATAATCACGTCTCACGTAATTAAACTTTAATTTTACGTTCAACAAATCAAACCATGACGTTTCTAACTGTTTTTTTCGTCATTTTATGCTTCAAAACTTAAAAATTTTAATTTTACTTAACTTAAGTCAAGTTGACTTAACTTAAGTCACTTTGAAATTTTCATATTTTTGGTTGTTTTTTACCCTTAACATTACTTTAAGTAAGTTTTGAGGTTATTTCAGAGTGTTTTACATTTAAGTCATATGACTTAAGTCACAATAAAGTGACTTAAATTCAACATTATTAGCTTTTTTTAAATTTTTGTTGATTTTATTGGTTCATAATGATATAGATTTTAATTAATGAGGATTCTAACTGTTTTTTTGTGATTTTATGCTTCAAAACTTAAAAATTTTAATTTTACTTAATTTAAGTCAAGTTGAATTAACTTAAGTCACTTTGAAATTTTTATATTTTTGGCTACTCTTTACCCTTAAAATTACTTTAAGTAAGTTTTTAAGTTATTTCAGGGTGTTTTACACTTAAGTCACATGACTTAAGTCACAATAAAATGACTTAAATCCAAAATTTTTATTTTTATTTAAATTTTTGTTGATTTTAATGCTTTATAATGATGTGGATATTAATTAATGACGATTCTAACCTCTATTTTGTGATTTTATGCTTCAAAACATAAAAATTTTAATTTTACTTAACTTAAGTCAAGTTGACTTAACTCAAGTCACTTTAAAATTTTCATATTTTTGGTTGTTTTTTACCCTTAACATTACTTTAAGTAAGTTTTGAGGTTATATAAAAGTGTTTTACATTTAAGTCATATGACTTAAGTCACAATAAAGTGACTTAAATCCAACATTTTTAGTATTTCTTTAAATTTTTGTTGATTTTAATGCTTTATAATGATGTGGATATTAATTAATGACGATTCTAACCTCTATTTTGTGATTTAATGTTCTAAAATTCCAAAATTTTAATTTTACTTAACTTAAGTCAAGTTGACTTAACTTAAGTCACTTTGAGATTTTTATATTTTTGGCCACTCTTTACCCTTAAAATTATTTTAAGTACGTTTTCAAGTTATTTCAGGGTGTTTCCCACTTAAGTCATATGACTTAAGTCATAATAAAGTGACTTAAGTCAAATTATTTCAAATTTTTTATTTAAATTCGTCTTTAATTTCAATGATTTTAATAGTTTTTAATGTGAATGATAATGAATGAGTTTAAATTTAATCAAAACACAATTAATCACGATTTAGCGCGAAATTCAACAGTGTCACGCCGGCAATAAAATAAATTCCGTGGTCATCCGCGTCCATTGCGAGTAATTAACGTTTCATTTGTTAATTCAACTCATAATAAAATTAATCGAGGATGATACCGATACTCAGCTATGATTTGCACTTTTTATTCCGTCCAACCGCTTCTCAACCTAACTTAACCTAACTTGAGCCACTTAAAGTGACTTAAGTCAAATCATGTTATATGTATCAACACCAAAAAAAAAAACACTTTTTGTTTGGTTTCGGTGTGGAATTTTTCAATTAAAAACCAAATCGACTTCAGCTACTGTTGGCCTGCTCTCGACTTGACTTAACTTAAGTCAGTAAATCCAAAAGGAGCTGAAGCAGTAGGAACTTCCGGTAATTTACACCACATCGTCCGCCATTCCAAACGCGGCTTTCATTTTTTTTTCGTTGTTGCGTTTTTGGTAATTTTCTGTCGGCTTTCAGTCAAAGTCCACTGCTTTGTGCGTTTTTCATTGTTTGCTGCATTTTTCGACGCGGCGTCCAATGGCGACCGAGCTTCCGACGATATTGTTACCTTTTGTTTTCTTTACGCGTTTGTCGGTTGTTTCGATAAAACGCTGACGATGACGCGATAGATATATATGGATCGACAACTTGTTCGAGTTGTTGGATGAGGATTGATGGAAAAATGGTGCGCGTAATGATGTGAGGAGCCGAAGAAGTATTGTTCGATAGTAGGCCCTATTTATTTCGGTCGGCGGTTAGTCTTTGAACTAAAAATTCATTAATGACCAATGTGACCCAATAAAACGGTCAAATATTACGTGTTTTTAGCGAAAAATACACTTAAGTCACTTTTAATATCACTTAAGTCATGTTACTTAACCTCAAATTAACCTAAAACTAATTTTGAACTATCCTAATATAATTACAAACATCATAAACCACCAAAAACATAAAAATCTGGAAGTGACTTAAGTTAAGTAAAGTGACTTAAGTTTAAAAACACTAAAAACTAACATAAAACTACCCTAAATTACCATTTAAAGACAAAATTTATGGAAAATAACAAAAGTAGCAAAGTGACTTAAGTTAAGTCAAAGTGACTTAAGTCTAAAAACCGTATAAAAACGTGTAGGAATCATATAATAACAATATAACACTTGTTTTTCAGTGATAAAATTATCGGTTTTGTCAAAAATGTAATTTTTTATACTTTGGTTTAATTGTTTAAAATTTTATGTATGTTTTTTACGATTTGTATCAGAATTTTACGACGAATGCAATGGCGTGCGCTTTTGATTAACGGTTCTCGCTGGTGCGTCAAAGCGTCAAAACTATAAAATCGCCATGAAGCGCGAACGATTCGATTTGAAAAAGTGGCGAAAACTAAACAACAAACAATGTCGGATAGTTGTGATATTCAATATAACATAAACAATAATAAAAAATTAGAAATATTTATGAATGTACCTATAAAACACAATTTCACTATATAAAACGTGGGAATATGACTTAAGTCACTTTTTGTGGAAGTGACTTAACTTAAGTCACTTTGTATTTTTGTTTTTCTGAAGCCAAAACATTAAAATTTTATAATTTTGAACTTAAAATGACTTAAAACATGGCTTAAGTCACTTTTGTGTAAATGACTTAACTTAAGTCACTTTGTATTTTTGTTATTTTTTAGTTAAAACAATAAAATTAAACAAATTTAAACTTAAAATGCCTTAAAGCAGGACTTAAGTCACATTTTTTTATGTTACTTAACTTAAGTCAAGTAAAACACTCTGTAGAAAAATATAAAATATGACTTAAGTCACTTTGTGTTTTTGATATTTTTGAGTCAAAACAAAAAAAATTATATTTTTAAACTTTAAAAGACTTAAAACAGGACTTAAGTCACTATGTATAAAGTGACTTAACTTAAGTCACTTTGTATTTTTGTTATTTTTGAGTCAAAACACCAAAATTTAATATTTTTAAACTTAAAATGACCAAAAACATGACTTAAGTCGCTTGGTATAAAGTGACTTAACTTAAATCAATGTCTAATAAAAACACCCTGTAGATAAAATAAAATGAATTCTTTTATACCCAGAGCGGCATAGAAGGCGTCCGAAGAAGAAGCGACAAAAAGATTGATGAAACTCGGACTCAGATGAGACGAGAACAATTTACTTACGTATCAAACAAAAACCAAAATGAAAACAAAAAAAAACAAAGAATTTGATGAACTACTAACTCACTCTGACCATTCTTCGGGTACGAAACTTCATTATGAATGAAAACACAAAAAATCATCATGAAAAACAAGTTGAAACACAAAAAAACTAGACTTAAGTCACTTTGGTCAGACTTAAGTCATGTGACTTAAGTAAAAATTAACTAAATCAAAATTTTCAAATAAATATTTTCTAGTAATTACATAAAGTTAGGAATGTATTGCAAAATATTTGAAAATGTTCATTTTAAAGTGACTTGACTTAACTTAAGTCACTTTGTAGTTTTTTTTTTTATCCGGCGGAGTAACGCGTGTTTTGTGTTCTTGTCGACATGCAGTCTGGACGCTCGCATTTCTTGTAACTAGAAGTTCTTGCTTCAATTTCAGCCTTTTGTGCTTCTGTTTCTGTCTGAAGTGACTTAAGTCTTAAGCAACATGACTTAAGTGTATAACTCGACTTTATTCACGTTTTCTAACTTTGGTTTGTAAAGTTTCAAGTTCTTTGTTTTGAATTTTGACTTAAGTCACTTTTTCAAACATAAGTCATAACTTAAGTCAGTTTGTACACAAATGACTTAAGTCTCAATTAAACAAAATTCATGTTCATTAACTTAAGGTCTAGCGCACGCACGTCAAGATGGATTGTTAATTAATTACACGAGGCGACTAATGAGCGGATGCGTACCGTAAATACGGAAATATGTCACTTAACTGACTTAAGTCACATGACTTTGTTTAGTAGGTATATTAGTAATTAATACTCTTGTTTCCTAAGTCATTTCTAACTCTTTTTTTAATTTTTTTTTTAAATTTAATTTCTAATTAATTTTGTTCGATTTTTTTCTTTTTACTTAAGTTGTGACTTAAGTCACTTTTTTAGGTTTAAGTCACAAGACTTTTTGTGGGGGATGTTTTCACAACGATATGTGAGGTCAGGTTTTCTCGCGGCTCATTTGTCGTCGCGTCTCATTTGCAGTGCAATTATACAGCACACTAATTGCTTAAGTCAGTGACTTAAGTCACATGCGCTGGCACGACGCTTCAAAAGCGTTGAAAGTCATTTTTCACAACACGAATGAGCGATAATCGTGGAAAGTTGCGACGAGCCATAAACTGACTTAAGATATAAGTATTATTATTTAGTTTTAATTTTACTTAAGTTAAGTCACTTTACAAAAAACACACTAAAATCATAACCTAAGCAAAAATTTGTAGTCCAAAGTGACTTAAATGAATTTTTTAACCCCGAAATGTTCACTTATTGATCAAATTTTAAGTTATAAGTCAAATATAAGTAAAATCCAAAGTGACTTAAGTTAAGTCACTTTACAAAAAATCATGTTTTAACCCCAAAACTCTTAATTTTTGATCAAATTTTTGGTTTTAAGTCAAAAATACGTAAAATCCAAAGTGACTTAACTTAAGTCACTTTACAAAAATTGACTAATATCATAACCTAACCAAAATTTTGTACCTCAAAGTGACTTAAATGAATTTTTTAACCCCCAAATTATTCATTTTTGATCATATTATAAGTTATAAGTCAAAAATAAGTAAAATCTAAAGTGACTTAAGTTAAGTCACTTTACAAAACATCACTTAAATGATGTTTTAACCTCAAAACTCTTAACTTTTTATCAAATTTTTAGTTTTAAGTCAAAAATACGTAAAATCCAAAGTGACTTAACTTAAGTCACTTTACAAAAATTGACTAAAATCATAACCTAACCAAAACTTTGTATCTCAAAGTAAATTACATAATTTTTTAACCCCAAAATTATACATTTTTGATCAAATTATAAGTTATAAGTCAAAAATAAGTAAAATCCTAAGTGACTTAAGTTAAGTCACTTTACAAAACATCACTTAAATGATGTTTAAACCTCAAAACTTTTAACTTTTTATCAAATTTTTAGTTTTAAGTCACTTAAGTTAAGTCACTTAACAAAAAATGACTTAAATCATGTTGTAACCCCAAAACTTATAATTTTTAATAAAATTTTAGGATTTAAGTAAAAAATACGTAAAATCCAAAGTGACTTAACTTAAGTCACTTAACAAAAACAGACTAAAATCATAACCTAACCAAAACTGTGTATCCCAAAGTGACTTAAGTCTGTTTTGAACCAATTTTTTTCCTTTTTCGATCTTGTTTTATTTTTTTTATAAAACAAAATGAGAAAATGATGCTGCAAGATTCAAAACGTCTTCAATCTCTTGAAAAGTGAACTTCTCATCTATATATCAGTGCATCTTGTGATTGTTGCACCTTGTTGCACGTGTCTGAAAAACTGGACTGCAGTATCCTCGGTAACAACTCGTAGATCATCATGAAATGCGCGTTTCTTTGCCGCGCGCATGCAATCGCCGGAGATTCAACTTTGAGATCTCGAGCGATTCAACGAAGAGACGAAATGAATGACGACGCGGGCGGCGCGCCAAACGGTAGCCGTTTTAAATTGAACCATGAAGAAGCAACGCGGGCTAATAATAACTACCCAACACACACACAAACACGTCTAACACACTCGAACTTAACGATACTTTAAAATTTAATCAAAAAATTTTGAATTTTAACGAAAAAAAAGTTTTGACTTAAGTTAAGTCACTTTGAAATTTTACGTTTAAAGCTTAAATTTACGTGGAATAGTCAATTTTAGACCCAAAACAACCAAAATAACCACTTAAGTCACTTTAACCTAAGTGACTTAACTTAAGTCAAGTTGACTTAAGTCCTAATTTTACCTTTTTTAAGTAAAATATAACAATATTTAACGTTTTTTAAGCAAAAAATGTACTTACATGTACTCTACATGACTTAAGTCACATGACTTAACTTAAGTCACATTAATTATTCACGGTTTTAACCAAAACTAACTCGAAAATTCTGAAAATCTCAACAATTTCTAGTCATTTGTGAATTTTAGAAAGAAAAATCCTTGAGTTATTTGTCAAAAACTTTTTGCTACTTTTTGGTTTTGACGCAACCAAAATTCAACCATCTTGGTGAGACGCATGAAATTTCATTTTCCATTGTCAATTTCCCAATGGATTTCCACGAAATTCACCAAGTAATAACATTTATTGAGTTGTCGTGAATAACGTTGAACTAAACTGACTTAAGTCATGTCAATAATGATTGTTAACTTAAGTCATTCTGCGCGTTGTGCGCACAATCATTTCGTGTAATTTATAGCGCGTAATATAACCATGAAACGTTTAGGAGTTTATAGGAAGCGTAATAAATTCATAAAATCATAAAGTTCCGTTTTTGCCTCCCCCCGACGAACAATTTTCGGGAAGAGAGGGCGCATTCGTCTTGCTAGTGAGCGAGTCTATTCAAAACTTTAGTTATTATTCACTGCGCTGGTTCTAATTGCACCCTTAGTGCAATAATAAACCCTCCCTGGCTTTATTACGGGGGTAGGTAGTTGGAAAGTTACTTTTACTTGACTTAAGTCACTTGAAACTTGACTTAACAGTTAAATTTTCATGATAATTCAATCAGAAAACGTAAAAAATAATAAAAATCATAAAAATTCCGACTTAAGTAGTCTTAAGTCAATGTGACTTAAGTTAAGTCACTTTACTTAACATTACTTAAGTCATTATTTTAGTCTTAATTAATAAATTTTACTCATATCCACCTTAAAAAAAAAACATTTATAAAGTGACTTAACTTAAGTCACTTGAAACTTGACTTAATAGTTAAATTTTTATGATAAATCAATCAGAAAACGCAAAAGTTTAAAAAAATCATAAAAATTTCGACTTAAGTCAATGTGACTTAAGTTAAGTCACTTCACGTAAAATGACTTAAGTCATTATTTTGGTCAATATTAATAAATTTGATCATAATTTAACCTTAAAACACAAAATTTACTAAGTTTTTCCAAAGTGACTTAACTTAAGTCACTTTAAAAACTTGACTTAAGTCACTTAAATTGTTACTTTATCTTTAAAATGCAAAATAGTAATTAACAAAACAATTAGAATGTAAAACCATTGCGGTTTTAAATATAAAAAATGTGTACTTAAAAAGTGACTTAAGTCTAGTTGGGTTTTTTGTTTGAAATGCAACCATTTTGTAATAATCACTCGATGGAAACGCAAAACCACAAATCCAGCCGAAAACGTTGCGAAATTTTACTTTTCGGTTTAATGCTTGACTTAAGTCAGAAGTTAAGTCAAACTTTAAGTCACAAACTTAAGTCATTAAAACTAAAACACTTATAATTAAAATTAAAACTACTTACAACTTAAGTAAATAAATAAACAAAATAACCAAAAAAAAAAATTTAAATGTAAAAATTTTTACAATCCAAGATGGCGTCGGATTGTAAAACTATAAAATAATAAATAATTTCCAACATTTTCGAAAGCAATAAAACTTATTATACCCCCATTGAACGCGTTTGACTTTCTTTATGGTAAATTCTGTGGAAAATCACCCTATAACGGTCTTACATTACTTAAGTCACTTACAAATTGACTTAAGTCAACTAAAGTTAATTTAAGTCAATTTCAATAAAGTTGAGTTAAGTAAAATTCAAAATAAAAGTCAACATGTAGGGAAGTTTTATTATTAGATTATTTATTTGACTATAATATGACTTAAGTCATTATGACTTAAGTTAAGTATGTTAAGTAACTTTACTTAAGTGATTGATTTTACTTTAAAAAAAATATTTTGTGTGTTTTTTGTATTTTTTGTATGTTTCAGTATCATTTTGTGTGTTTTACGTTTTAAGTGTAGTCGAGTAAAGTAGACTTAACTTTTAGTCACGCCTTTGATGCGCAACGCAACGCGCTTGCTCCTGATTGGTCGCAGTGTGGACAAAGCACGACCATCTCGCTCGACACACACGCGGATTAATAAATTCCGGAAAACAATCGCATCCTACGCTAAAATAACAAAACTCTGCCGCCATTAATGTTACTTAAGTCATTTAATTTACTATACTTAAGTCAAATTTAACTGACTTAACTTTATACTAACACTAAATTTTAAGTTGAATTTTACTTAAAGTTAATTAATTTATTTAATTTACTTAAAGTACTTAAGTTAAGTCATAAGTTAAGTCATCCGCCATTTTGACTTAAAATAGTTTTTTCATCAAAACCATCCAATTATTGTTCACGCTTTTAAAAAACCCAAAAAAAAGACTATTTTCTATAAATAACTGAGTTGTGACTTAAGTTAAGTCAACTTTTTTCCTTCATGAGATTTTTGTTGTTGTTTTTTGTTTCCGAAACCATGAGAAATGTATTTTTAATCTGTGCGCGCCGGAATGTTCAAAATCGTGTCAAAATTATTCTCATCCGATGGTGAATGTTTGCGCTTTGAGCGCGTGAGAACGCTACTTTTTGCCTTACTTGACTTAAGTCACTTCTTTGCATTCTAACTAACATTCAAAACATTCACAATTCACATCGATACCGCCCGATCCAGATTGATAGCAAAACGTTAGAATGACTCTCGACTATTTCTAATAGATGTTTGTCTCGCTGTTTTTTGACTTAAGTCACAAACCAGGGTTGGATTTTGACTTAAGTAACTTAAATTCTAAAAAAAATGACTTAAGTCATAATATCGCCAAAAATCATAATTTTAGAGTTAATAATAATAATAAAAACAAAGAATTAAAAATTTAAGTAAAGTGACTTAACTTAAGTAAAGTGACTAAAGTTAAGTAAAATGACTTAAATCACTTAAAAAGTTTAAAATTTTATTCCTTTATGTTTGATGTGACTTAAGTCAAGTTTAATATGTTTTTGTCGTAAAGTGACTTAAGTCAAGTAAGAACTAAAACGTAGAAAATGTAGAAATTGTATGCAAGCGTGGAAATTGATCAGATTGAAGAAAATTCAAGCGTGTTTAAGCTTTACTTATTCTAAACATGAATCTACATATTTTCTTTAGACTTGACTTAAGTCACTTTATTGTTCCCATGCCGAATTAAAGCAATCATGGTTTTTTTTTCGATTTCTATTTTCTCTATAAACTAACTCTTTTTTTATTTAAAATATTACTACTTAAGTTAAGTCAAAATGGCGTCGGGACTAAACTAACTTAAGTAATGAGTTAAGTAAGTGACTTAAGTTAAAAAATATAGATCAGTCAACAAAAATTAAGAAATCAGCATGACAAGAAGCTAAACAAACAAAGAAATACTGAAAACCACTGACAGCTACTGAACACAAAAGTGACTTAACTTAAGTAACGTTGTTGTTGAAGCGTCATCGCTACTGAAAACGGTGCATAGTTCTTTCAACAATCCTTAAACATGTTATCTATCAATTTAGTACGCATATACACAAACAGCATGTGACTTAAGTCACTTTGCACAGTCCAAACTGACTTAAGTCACTTCAACTGGTCAAAATTGGCTGTAACATGACTTAAGTCATGTTTTCATTATTGTAAGTCGTGTATACTAACTTAAGTATACTTAAAGCATAATTTTTTTTCTTTACAACAACCCCGTGTGCTTTGAGTCCAATTTTCCGAAAATTTCATAAAATTTGTAAGAAAGTTTGAAATTTTTTGATGTGGCCAAAAATACAGCTTCCTCTCGGTGTCACGCTTCGGGTCTAATTGCACCCCTAAATCGACACGGTTTATATTGGGGGGTGCAATATTTTCGTCAAGCGAGGACAATAAGTCAATTTCGAGGCGTCCAGCTGGGGCCTCAACTAATTGCACCTTTCATACGGCACTAAACAAGACTTGCCTCTAAGTTGACTTAACTTAAGTCATTGCTTACTTTACTTCGTAGTTTGGTAAGTCCAAAAAATTGATTGTAAATATTTTATGTTACTTCCACAAAAAATATCGCTCATATTGCATCCTTATGGTTGTGACTTAAGTTAAGTAAGTAGTAAAGTTACAAGTTAAGATGACTTAAGTTTTGACTCAGGTTAAGTCATAAAGTTCTAATCAAACATTATCGCCATGACGAATTGCACGCGCATGATTGTGACTTTGACTTAAGTTAAGTCAACTTTAGTCTAATCAACAATATTAAATCATTGTTTAAGTCTAATGACTTAAGTCACTTTTTAAGTCAATAATTAACTTAAGTCATATTTAATTTTTAAAATTTTGTTTTTAAGTTAAAGTGACTTAAGTCAACTTTGACTTAATTTTTTGTTGTTTTTGTGTTTAAATTTTAAATAAATTGCGAAAGTTTTGATTTTTTTTGGGTTGAATAGTTTGAGCGGAAAAGATGACGCAATGTTTTGTCAAGCGTTTGACGTTACCACAATACAGCGTTGTCAAAAACCAACAATAACAATTGCGGAATAACAATGGCCGATGTGCAATGTTTTATTTGTAAAAAATGGTTGGGCAAAATTGTGAAAATGTCACAAAAACAGCTAAAATTTAACCGGACTAAAAATATTTAAGTCACTTAACTTAAGTCGCTTTAAGTGACTTAAGTAACTTTGATTGTTTTTTAGTCATTTTAGTAAACAATACGGTCAATGACAAACGATTTTAGTGACTTAAGTCATAAGAAAAATTTAAGTCACATGACTTAACTCACTTTTTAACTTATACTACAAAATCATCCAAAATTATAACCAAATTAATGAACTGTTGACTGTAAATGACTTAAGTCATAAAACTTGAGTTACTTAAATTTCCAAAAATTTAAACTTACGTAAGTGACTTAAGTCAACGGAAAACTTAAAGTCACATGACTTAAGTCAATATTTGTACGTTTACTACAAAACCACCCCAAACTATACATGAATTATTGACTTCAAAGTGACTTAAGTCATTAAATTAAAAAAAAACTTAAACTCACTTAAGTGACTTAAGTAATTTTGATTGTTTTGTAGTGATTTCAGGAAACAATTCACAAATCGGTCAATGATAAACGATTTTAGCGACTTAAGTCACAAGAAAAACTTAAGTCACATGACTTAAGCCTTGTTTTTTTACTTTTACTACAAAACCATCCAAAATTATAGCCAAATAAATGAATTATTGACTGTAAATGACTTAAGTCACAAAACTTCAGTTCCTTAAATTTCCAAAAATTAAAACTTACTTAAGTGACTTAAGAAACTGTAATCATTTTCAGTCATTTTAATTCATTAGAAAAGGTTAAGTCACATGACTTAAGTCAATTTTTTTTCAACTATACATGAATTATTGACTTAAAAGTGACTTAAGTCATAAAATTTAAAAAAACTCACTTAAGTGACTTTGCTAGTTTTTTTAATAATCAATAGATTTAGTGACTTAAGTCATATGAAAAATGTAAGTTAAAATGACTTAAGTCAAATTATTGACTTATACTTCAAAACCACCTAAAACAATCACTAAACAAATGAATAACTGACTTAAATAACTTAAGTAACTCTTAAACTAAAAGTGACTTAAGTCATAAAACAATGACTTAAATAATTAAATTTAAAAAAAATCAAAAATTTTACTCAAAAACTAACTGAATGTATCCAAGAAGAAATAAACAATAAATATTCGCTGTAATTGTAATGGAGGCGGAGTTAAACACTCAGCAAGTATCTTAACCTCCCACTCCACTCCCGAAACAAACAAAACACAAACCAACACACAAACAAATGAGTGTAGCGTTGGAGTGTTAGGTCTCCACCTGCGTGCGCTCGTTCGCTTGTCACCTCCCACAATTACCCTACCGTGGGGCGTGACGTGACATGGGCCACAACGTGACTCCTCGAGTCCTTCGAAAACCGATAGTCAGTGTCGGCTGCTCGACGGCGGAGTGTGGACGTGCGTCAAAAATTATTTACCAAACAAATAAAAAGACTTGGACGATATTCTCAAGTGCCGACGGATCCAATTCGAAGTTTGACTTAAGTTAAGTCAAGTTGACTTAATTCACCCAAGTGACTTTTACTTAAAACTTATTTCGCTACTTAAGTTTGTTATTTTTGTTTCAAACTATTTAAAACCGAACATCCGAACAGTTTTGAAGTTTAATTATTGTACAGTTCGCCATTTTGACTTAAATAGTGGTTAAGTGCGCTTAAGTCGTGATGACAGTCACTGGCAGCTTGGGAATTATGCATAGGCCTTGTTTTTCTGGATATCCCTTTCAAGGTAAGTCAAAACGTCAATTTATTCAAACAAAACGACTTAAGTCACTTCCTCCATTATGACTTAAGTCACTTACTTAACCAAAGTTACTTAAATTTTTAAATTAAATTTCTAAACTGACTTAAGCCATTTTATTCTATTGATTTGAGTAAAAATTTAAAATCATCCCTTAAAAATTTCTCCCCTAAAAATTTTATGATTTCTTAAAAATGTTTACTGACTTAAGTCACAAGTTTCACTTTTACACCCTACGCGTAAATTTTAATAATGATAATTTTTTGTTGCTGTCAAAAATTTTAAGGGTAGTTTACATTCAATTGGAAATATGGCGGCAGAACTTAAGTAAACTTCAGTAGACTTAAGTTAAGTCAACTTTTTCGTGACATTTTACAATGTTACCCTCTTTAGGCAAATTATGAGGGGTAAATTTCACATTTTACGGTTTATGATTATTTATTACCCCCTACCCTAATAAAATCATAACTTTCAACAGTTCATCATTTCCAAGATTTAGCCACGCTCCGTAGTGTAATAAATTTTTTTCCATTTTACATCCCTTAAGTTAAAAACTTAACTTAAACTTAAGTAAACTTAATTTAAGTAAAAATTTTATGTGTTTTTTATAGGTCAAGGACGTGTTAATCAATTAGGGGGTGTGTTTATTAATGGCCGCCCTTTACCGAACCACATCAGATTGAAGATTGTCGAAATGGCAGCAGCCGGAGTCCGGCCCTGTGTTATTTCCCGCCAATTACGCGTGTCACATGGATGCGTATCGAAAATTTTGAATCGTTATCAGGTTAGTAAAGCAAAACCCTTAACTTTAACCCTTCATATCTTAAAGAGTAACAACTTAAACTTAATTTTGTTGACGTAAGTTTAAAGTGTAGTTAATTGAGTATTATTGTTGTTAATTTTATAATAATGTGATAAAAACTATAAAAGTTATGAACAATTTACCTAAATGTTGTTTTTTGTTGTGAAATTTTTTTTGGTTTTTAAAAATTAAAGTTTTGACTTTAGAGGGTTGTAACTTTTAAAGTTATCCATAGATTTTAATGGGGTTTTCACCATCATGTAGTAAATTTAATTGGGTACAATATATCTTTTTGTTAATTTATTAAAGTTATAATTATTAATATAATTTTAATAAATAACAAAAACAAAAATTTTGAAAACTTAAAAAATTAAATTGTTACTTTAACCCTTAATAACTTTTTTGTTATTAGAGCTATCCACCCCAATTTTTTACCAAAATATAACCAATTTAATAATTAACATGATAAAATGACTTTAAATTATTTATCGTATATATACAAGGTGTACCAGTAAAAAAACTAAACTTAAATTTTTCGCTGTTCGACTTTTTAACTTTTTGAAACAATAACATGCGACGTCGCTAAGTCTCGTAAGACTTAAGTCAGTAATCAAGCAAAAAGTCATAAAATTTACGACTTCTTGCGGCACGGCGAGTGCACACCTGTTGATTTCGATCTGTGGGTCGTGATCGCAAAAGCATGTCGGGGTTTCGTGTTAACTCGCTCGTTCGAATCTCTCTTCTGCATTTCGCGGACAACAACATTATGATGCAGCGTTGTTTGTTTGCTTACGAAACGCATGTTACCACCTCGCGTGCGCGCAAAAAGTTAACGAGAAACACTACCAGAAGCGCGCAAAACCGAAAACAAAGCAAATACGAACGAAAAAAAAGACGAAATAAACAAGAAACGTGTGGTTTCTGGTTCTGTCGCGGAGGAAAAAGGCGAAAAGGGGTTTTATTACCCACTACTACTCACGGGTTGATTTGTTTTGTCACGGACATGGACGAACAAATAAAAATTTAATTTTCAAAACTAAAACAAGAAAAATTTTTGACTAAAAAATTCGTTAAGTTTACAGGGGTAATACTTTATTTTCAACACCCTGTAGTTAATAATTTTATATAGTAAATTGTTCAGAATTTATCTGGGAATAATATGTAAAAAACGTAAATAATTATTTTAATAAACAAATATTTTATGGGCAAAAAACTAACAAAAAACATAAATTTTTCACAAATAAGTCAAAATTTTTAAAGTTTTTACTTTAAACGCTTGTAACTTATACTCAAACACCTTGTATAAAACTTATTTTAATTTGAATATGTTCAGAATTTATCTAGGAATAATATATAATAAATTTAAATGTTTATTGTTATAATCAAATTTTTAATGAAGAAAAAACTAACAAAAAACATAAATTTTTCTAAAACAACCTAACATTTTTAAAAATGTTCACTTTAAACGCTTGTAACTTATACTCAAACACCTTGTATAAAGCATATTTTAATTTTATTAGGTTCAGAATTTACCTAGGAATAATATATAAAAATTTTAAATGTTTATTGTTATAAACAAATTTTTTATGAATACAAAACTAACAAAAAACATAAATTTTTTAAAAACAGCCTAAAATTTTTAAAATTATTACTTTAAACGCTTGCAACTCTTATTCAAACACCTTGTATAAAACACCCTTATATATTAAAATGTTCTAAATTTAATTACCTATTACCCCTTAAAAACGTGGAAAGTCAATCGTAAAAATAAAAATTCTGTGAGCAAAAAACTAAAAAAAGTCAAAAAATCTAAAAAAATTTTTAACTTTAAAAGATCATAACTACCCTTAAAATTACTTAATCCCAACACTATTATATACCAAAATATACAAAATTTAATCATCTACAACCCCATTTAAACATTAAAATCTTATAATGAAAAACAAAGATTTTACGGCCAAAAAACTAACTAAAATCAACGTAAAATTTTAAATTTTTCCACATTTTTACAACTTTAAAATCAAATAAAACATTAAACGCGTATAACTCTTACATTTTACATACTGATTACGATTGTTTTATTATTTCCTCGGACGGTGTCCAATTCACCATCGCGTTCTCAGCGTGTTAATACCACGAAAAGCCATAAACTTTCCTCGTCTTTCCAGAACGCGCCAACCCAATCCGTTTTCTCGTATTCAGCGCGCTCGAATTTTAATGTTTTTCCAACAATTTGTATAATTCCCATTAACCACAACGAGCAAAAATTGTCATTCAAGGAAACAGGATCAATCCGTCCGGGAGTAATCGGCGGTTCCAAGCCCCGCATCGCAACACCCGAAGTGGAATCACGCATCGAATCGTACAAACGCGACAACCCAACCATCTTCAGCTATGAGATCCGCGACCGCTTGGTGAAAGAGGGCGTTTGTGATCGCAGTTCAGCGCCGAGCATCAGCGCCATCTCGCGGCTACTACGCGGCGGACGAGGGATTGACTACGATGGTAAGTTTTTCCAATGTTTTTATTAAAAATTTATGGATAAAAATCAAAAAATTCAGGTCAATACACTTGTCCTGACCATTGATTGATCGTCGGTCAACAAAGTTAACAAAGTTCTTTCTTTCAAAGCAAGAAAAACAGAAGAAAGAAAATGTTTTGTTTCGTTTTTACCTACGAATTTTTAATTTAAGATTTGATCGCATTGGCTTTAGCTTTTAATGGTGTTATACTAATTTGAGCCGCAAGTGGAGCGCGTCCGGTCGTGAAAAATCGTGTGAAGTGGTTTTCGGGGGCGAAGCGGGTGGGTGCCCGCCCTCACCAGGTGGTCGCTTTTGTCGGCGTGTCGGCAAGCAAACTCTTAACACGAAATTCCAACACTCCAACTTTTTGGGCACAATTTACGCTTTGGGGAATGAAAAAATCAAATTGTGACTTAAGTTAAGTCGTTAACGATTCATTAATTATGTTAATTACTTACTAATTATCTGATAACTTAATCAGGAACATCGGCAAGTGAGAATTTGATTTTTTGGAATTCCAAGTTTGGAATTTTTAAGTTTTTTAGTTTTTAGTAAATTTTAACGCGTTCCGAACGGAAAAGATCAAAAGATTTTTGAGGGTTTTGGAGTGTGATGAGCGGGGGTGCTTGAAATGTGCCCGAAAATTATTAATGAGCTTAGAATGAGGTCGTAGCTCATTCTCGAGTCGATTTACGCCCGTCGGAACGCGGTAACCGCTGAAGATTCGACTTTGTTAGCTTCGAAAGCAAAGAAAGCCGATCTTGTTGGCCGCAACCACCGCCCAGCGGTGTCCGTGTTGGAATGCACTACTGTATTTTTTTCATTTTCTCATTAACTTTATCACAAACAATATAAAAAGAATGAAAAACACAAAAAAGAATAAAATATTAATTTTGACGATACTAAGAATACGATGTTAAGTTAGTAAATTGTTAATAACTTTTTTATGGTTCATGATAAAAATTTGATATTTACGTGTAGGGTAGATAAATAAATTATCTATCAACTAGTATAAACAACAAAAATATCCGTGGGGTAGTTTTATAGTTATAAACGTTCAAAGTTAGAAAACATAATTTTCGTATTTGGTGTTTATGGTGTATACAAGTTACTTAATTGTTACTAACTTTTTTGTCTTTAAAGATAAAATCTTGGTATTTTCAAGAATTATAGTTAAATAAATTAGCTACTTGTTATTGTTAATCGTAAAAATATTTGTTGAAAAACTTTAAAGTTATAGACGTTTAAAGTTATAAAACATAATTTTCGTTTTTGGTATTCGTAGTGTATACAAGTAACTAAATTGTTAATAACTTTTTTATGGATAAAGATACAAATTTGATATTTATGTTCAGTATATTTAAATAAATTATCTATCGATTAATATTAACCCCAACAATATCCGTTAAAAGACTTTAAAGTTATAAACGTATAAAGTTGAAAATAAAAGAAATTGAATTTTGTGATTGTAGTGTACACAAACTACTAAATTGTTAATAAGTTTTTTGTTTTTAAAGATAAAATCTTGATATTTTCAAGAATTATAGTTAAAGAAATTATCTACTTGTTATTGTTAATCGTAAAAATATTTGTTGAAAAATTTTAAAGTTATAGACGTTCAAAGTTAGAAAACATAATTTTCGTTTTTGGTGTTTGTGGTGTATGCAAGTTACTAAATTGTTAATAACTTTTTTATGAATAAAGATATAAATTTGATATTTACGTTCAATTTAGTTAAATAAATTATCTATCGATTAATACAAACCCCAGCAATTTCCGTTAAGTAGTTTTAAAGTTATAAACATTCAAAGTTGAAAATAAACGTAATTGTATTTGGTTTGATTGTGGTGTACACAAACTACTAAATTGTTAATAACTTTTTTGTCTTTAAAGATAAAATCTTGATATTTTCAAGAATTATTGTTAAATAAATTAGCTACTTGTTATTGTTAATCGTAAAAATATTTGTTGAAAAACTTTTAAGTTATAGACGTTCAAAGTTAGAAAATATAATTTTCGTATTTGGTTTTTGTGGTGTATACCTGTATACAAGTTACTAAATTGTTAATAACTTTTTTATTATTAACAATAAAAATATGGTACTTTTACAAGTTATAGTTACATAAATTATCTACTTATTATTGTTAATCCCAAAAATATTTGTTAAAAAACTTTAAAGTTATACACGTTAAAAGTTAGAAAACATAATAATCGTATTTGGTGTTTATGGTGTACACAAGTTACTAAATTGTTAATAACTTTTTGAGTTTAAAAGACAAAAATTTAAAATATTCAGAAGTTATAGTTAATTAAATTATCTACCGACCAATGTAAACCTTAAATAAATCAGATTAAAAGTTTAAATGTTATAAGCGTTCAAAGTTAGAAAACATACAGTTCAATATTGGTGTTTGTAATTTATATAAGTTACTAAATTGTTAATAACTCTTTAACTATTACCAAATAAAATTTAGCACTTTCACGTGATATACTTAATTAAATTATCTATCAACAAATTTTAACACCAATACAATTAATAAAAAATCCCCAAAGTTACAGCCGTATAAACTAAAAAAAAAATAAAAAAACCTAAAAAAATGTGTAAAGTCATTAAATTGTTAATAACTTTTGTATTACACAACAAAAATGTTTCATATTACTCCATGTTATACCCAATTAAATTATCTATCGATTACTACAAACCCCAATTTCGTGTATAAAAAACTGATCAAGATATACCCCTCGAAAGTAGTACATACATTTGGTACCTCAACCAATTGCTGCGTTTGTTTGTTTCCATGTTTTGAAACCGGAAATTGAACACTAGAAAATTAGTCACGGCAACGGATATGCAATGGATACCCTTCAGCGTGAGTTTCCCTCACATGGACTTTTTTGTGCTGTTGTTTTGTGTGAATACATGGCAGTTGGCACCCTTTTCAAGAGTCAATTGACGCCTTTTGTTAGTTTTACGTGCGGTTGGCGGTTCCGTTTTGTTGGTTTTGCCTTCACAAGATGGCGAACGAGGTGTAATTTGTAATTTGATGTAATTTCGTTCGAAACACGCAATTCCAAACAATTCACCAACAATTCACACCTTCGTGTTGCAATGAATTGTAACTTTTCACCCAAACTCCCCGAACCAGCGGCCGCCATTTTGTTTTTTTTCAAATTACGATTTTTCCATGTTTTGGATGTTAATATTTATAGGTTATAATACAATTTTTACGTCTTAAAATTAAGGATTGTGATGTGTTACCACTTTTATTGTGACTCAACGTGTTGGACGTTTTTTGCGCAGAATTTTTTGCTCAATGTCGCGGAATAATGGCATAATTGCATACGTAGCGAGTGTTGCAGCGTGTCACGCGTCGGCGCGTCTACTAAAATGGCCGCCACCATTCGCCACCATCATCTATCTTACATTTTTGTGTCGTTTTGTCGATCCAATGTCATACAAACACACGAAACGAACAAAAAACTTGACTTTCAATGATTATTTCGCGTTTTATCCACTTGGTTTGTGTAAGAAAGAAAAAAATTTATGTTACAAGGCTGTCAAAATAAAGACACTCACTAACAAAACCAACATAACCAATAAAACTACTTAAATACAACCACAAAACCAAAGAAAACAAAAAAAATTAAAAAAATTCCTAAAAAATTTTACTTAAACTTTAAAGCCGTCCCATGCCTACAATTAATAATAAAACCAATCCTTCTTTTCACCAATCAAAAGTCACTTTATCCATCTTTTACTCTGATTTTACAGAAATTAATTACCCCCACCCTTTAAAGAGTTATAAACAAAAAAGTAAATAACAAATTTTTTTTTAATTTCAGAAAAAGAATCCGACACTGAAGTCGCATCAGATTGTGAATCAGAACCGGGAATACCCCTAAAACGCAAACAAAGACGCAGTCGTACCACCTTTACCGCCCACCAATTGGACGAGCTGGAGAAAGCGTTCGAACGCACCCAATACCCGGATGTTTACACGCGTGAGGAATTAGCGCAACGCACCAAGTTGACCGAAGCAAGGATTCAAGTGTGGTTCAGTAACCGGCGAGCGCGCATGCGTAAACAACTTTCGTCGACGTCCTCATATACGCCATTAGGTGTTGTAGGAAACCCATACTCGGGAGCGGCAAGCGCCGCCACCGGAGGAAGTTATAGCACTATGTCTGGGGAAAGCAGTTACACACCGGCTGGAAGTACTCAAAGTAAGTGGTGTTTTTAAACTCTAATAACTCGAAAACTAAGATAGCTATTCAATTTGTCTTAGGGGTGCTTTTTTAAGAACTTATTTAGGTATAATGTGGAGGAGTTTAGTTTTTATGGGATTAAAATTGATGGAGTACCCTTGATATTAGTTAAGAGATGATTTTTTTGTAGTTTTTGGTTGTAGCAAACTTTGATTCAAGATTACAGTATAAATAATTAAGATATCAAAAAAGGGATGAAAGTATTTTATAGAGAATTTAATTGAGTATTAATGGTAGAAATTTAGTTTTGGTGGACGGAAAAGTGAAGGAGTGCCCTTAACATTTGTTACTAGATGATTTTGGTTATAAATTTTTAGTTCCAATAATTTTAACAAACTTTGATCAAAGATTACTCTAATTGGAATTAAGATATCAAAAAAGGGATGAATGTATTTTATAGAGAATTTAATTGAGTATTAATGGTAGAAATTTAGTTTTGGTGGAAAGAAAAGTGAAGGAGTACCCTTGAAATATGTTACTAGATGATTTTGGTTATAAATTTTTAGTTCAAATAATTTTAACTAACTTTGATCAAAGATTACTCTAATAGAAATTAAGATATCAAAAAAGGGATGAAAGTAATTTGTAGAGAATTTATTTGAGTATTACTTCTAAAAATTTAATTTTGGTGGGGTTAAAATTGAAGGAGTACCCTTAAAATAAGTCACTTCACGATTTTCGTTAAATTTTTTTAGTTCAAATAATTTTATCTAACTTTGATCAAACATTACTCAAAAACTAATTATCTTATTAAAATGGGGTTTTGACTATATTAAGGAGAATTTATTTGAGTATCATTCCTAAAAATTTCAATTAGTTCAAACCTTAATTAAAGGAGTACCCTTAAAATTAGTCACATAACAAATTTTGTCAACCTTTTTTTTGATATCAAACTTTGATCAAAGATAACTCAAAAACTAAACAACCCATTAAATCAGAGTTAAAACCCTTTAGTAAATAATTTAATAAACAATCAACCCTTAAAATTTAAACCCTCTACAACTAAAACCTTAGTCGTACACGTCAAAAATCCAAACTAATTGCAAATTTTTTGTTTTTTGTTTCAGTATCTGATATCTACCACTCAACACATTCAACATCCCCTAATTCATTACTCCACCCTCAATCCACATACTCCTCACACCCTGGAATCTACTCCCCACCCCATATGCCCAACTTAATGTCTTCAACCCCTTTACAAATGAACGCAACCTCTCACTCCCCATCGTCCCATCCAACGCATTTAACTCACACACATAACCATCTAAACTACCCCTCCTACCCTTCACTAAACAACAATAACAACAACCCGACATCAAACTCACTACCAACAAAATCAGAAGACGATTTACCAACAACCACAGCTTCAGTGTCACCGCACAACATGCACGCGCATTACACCTCACCAAACCTACCCCCAACCCCAAACAGTTTGGTAACCATCATGGGACCACACAGCGGCAACTCCAACGGAGGCGGCACCAACACCCAAACCCAAAACGGAAGTCCCACATCGCTTCCAAACGATCAAAGCTCCGAAGGGATGAATCAACACTTAAATCTGCAACACCAGCAGCAATGGAGTCACCACCAAAGCCACTCGCCGCCAAACACCACCACCACTTCGTTGTTACAAAATAGTGTGATGGGCGCCGGGAATAGTGAGCAAGGCTTCAGTGCGCATGCGCATGGACACCATTACCATCATAATTTAACTAACCTAGGAAATTTGGGCAACCTGTCCGGCGCTGGGGGGTACATGAATGTTAATCATGTTAAAGGGTTCGGCCACCATCAAGCCTTCTACGGATGGTATTAATTGCGAGAGCAGCGTGTATTTTAAGATAACCCAGTGATTCTATATAAAACCAAATAAGTTTTTGAATGTTTTGCAGCAGGATTCTGTTGGAGATATTTGTAAATAATGATAAAATGTAATTTTATGTAATAATTGTACATGTATGTAAAGTAATTCCGATGTGTAGGTTCATAAGTTAGGTTATGATGCATTTTTATTTTTGAAAATTTAATTTTTTGGGTAAATGTAAATTTTTAAGTTTTGATTTTAATTGCTAGGTTTAAGCTAATTGGTTCGCAGTGATTTATTAATTAATTTCGATTTGGATTCTTTGCATCTTTTAGTCATGTTTTATACCTAAAAGTATCTATTTTATTTTTAATTTAAATAAATATCGAAAATTTTACAAAAATATTTTGTGTATTTATTTATTTTTTTTTATTGATTGACTTTGATGACCTATAACTTTTTTTCTATAAATTATATATAAATGGGGTTGATATTGGTTTGTAGAGAATTTATTTGAGTATTAACCCTTAAAATTTAGTTTGGGTATCATTAAAATTGTAGGAGTACCGTTATAATTAGTTAGATAACAAAAAAATATATTGAACATCAATATTTTGTTGATTTTTTTTTCCAACTTTGATCAAAGATTACTCCAAAACTATAAAATTTATTAAATCAGGCTTTACACTAACTAATAAAAGATTTTATTAGCTGTCATTGTTTATAATTTAGTATTGGTTGCATTAAAATTGTCGCTGTACCCTTAAAATTACTTACTAAACAATATTTTATAGAACTTTATTCTGTTAACTACTTTTCTAATTTTGATCAAAGATTACTCAAAAAGTAATTAACTTAACAAATCTGGGTTTTAGCCATTTTGAAGAACATTTATTCTAATTTCATCCCTTAAAATTTAATTTTGTTATCATTAAAATTGTAGTCGTACCTCTTCTTCAAATAAGTTTTTCAGTGTAAATGTTCAACAAAAATTGTGGTTGTACTAAATTTTATGCTATTTTGTTCAATGATTACTTTTGAACTAATTAATTTATTAAATCACGGTTTTTACTAATTTGTAGAATAGTTATTCAAGTATCAACCCTCATAATTTAGTATTGCTATCATTAAAATTGTAGCAGTAACGTTAAAATTACAAACTAAATAATTTTATAGGAATTGGTGATTTTGCTATCTTTCTAATTTTGAACCAAAATTACTCCAAAACTGTTTCTTTTATTAAATCACGGTTAACACTAGTTTATAGAGGATTTATTTAACAATCATCCCTTAAAATTTAGTACTGCTACTAATTAAATTGTAAGCGTACCATTAAAATTAGTTACTAAACAATTGGGATAAAATTTGATGAGTTTTTTTCACCATCTTTCAAACTTTGAACTAAGATTACTCTTAAACTAATTACGTTATTAAAACGGGGTTAACACTAACTTATTGAACATTCATTTAAGAATCAACCCTTAAAATTTGGTACTGCTACTAATAAAATTGTAGGAGAACTATTAAAATTAGTTACTAAACAATTGGGATAAATTTTTTTGAGTTCTTTTCACCATCTTTTAAACTTTAAACAAATATTACTCCTAAACTAATTAAATTATTAAAACGGGGTTAACACTAACTTATAGAATATTTATTTAAGAATCAACCCTTAAAATTTAGTACTGCAACTAATATAATTGTAGGAGAACTAATAAAATTAGTTACTAAACAATTGAAATAAAATTTAGTGAATTATTTTCACCATCTTTCAAACTTGAAACAAAAATTACTCCTAATTACTAATTAATATTTTAAAACGGGGTTGACACTAACTTATAGAACATTTATTCAAGTACCAATACCTACAATGTTGTATAGCTACCAATAAAATTGTACTAGTACCCTTCAAATTAGTCACAAAATTACAAAGAAATATCCCATCGATTTTTGTTGTTTCGTACATCTACTTGTTTTTAATCCCAACCAATATTTTGATTTATTCCACCATTAAAAGAATATCACGTCCGTAATACAAACGAAACCTTTCATAATTAAAGAGGTCGCACGTAATAACAAAGCCAATTCGTTATCAATTCAATTGGGCAATGACGCGCTGCGTGGTCCACGGCAATAAAACGCCATCCCAAAATAATTCGAATTGTGTAATTGTGCACGCAGTAATAAATAATAATAAAATAATGAGCCAGCTTTAGCACAATCAACAATTAAAATTTACCATCAATACTAAAACTCACACGCCATACAAAAGATTTTCACTTAAAATTCCAGAAACCAATAACATCCCATATTGACAAAACCAGCGATAACATCAATATAAAATACAAGAAACAAATAATTATGTTAATACCAATAATATCTTATCAATAAACTATGAAAATTTCATTTAAATTCATTCATAGGAAAGTGCTCAAAATGTCACTTGAATTTAAACATTTTCCATTTAATTTAAATGAAGAACTAATTTATTTAAACACAAAAGTTATAAGAGTTCAAAGATTCCTTGGAAATTTACAATAATAATAAATTTAAAAATAAAGTGGTTCAAACTTGAACAAAATCCTGATGAAATTCAATAAAATTTACCAAAAGTTTACAAAACCCGAAATTTCTTAGATATTGGATAGAACAAGACGACCGAGAAGTAGAAACGAGGAGCAAGCAGACCTTGAGAACCTTCCCCAACGAAGGAACAAACCGAAATGACGCGCGAACTAGACAGAGCGCGTTTATATAGGCGTACTCCCACCACCGTACGTGCGAAGTGACGCGAGCGTTGACGAATACTACCGAAGCAACTGCCCGCGCTGCTGCTTCGGCTATTTTCGCACTCACCTCGGCGTCGCTCGCTCCACTGACTCCTCCCTTAAACCCACTCCACGCGTCTATAAAAAGACGAACCTTCGGTAGACCTTCGATTCATTTAGTATGTGGACTTCATGCGGGTAGATTCTCCGCGTTTCTTTACTCCTCACTCCTCTCTCCTGATTTCTTTGATTCTCTTATCATTTCACATTCAGCTTTCTTACTAATAAACTAAACTTCTCAATAAATGTTTAGTTATTTTCTACATAAAACCTAAAATCCCTTTTTTATATTATTCCCATAAATTTTAAATAAAAGTCAACGTTTTGAAAATAATTACTTATTTAAAAACTTACTTATAACTTATAACATAATAAATATATCATAATCATATTTTTAACTTCAATAATTGACAATTAATAAAAACGTAAATAATACACAAATAACCTAATCAGATTGTAATTATGCGATTAAATTGATTCAAACGTATGGACTTTCATTTTTTTAATTTTTTCCAATCCAACTATTTTCTATTTTTTAATGTTTTGCAATGCAATAATTCCTACGGTTATTAAATTGTCGTTGTATGCACATTATTAGTGCTATTATATTGTGGACAATATTTAGAACACCAACAATCAGATAACAACATAAAACCACACTGGTACAACAAGTAGCATCAACGTAATTGGCATTGTAATGATGAAATTGATCTCATTAATGATGCGGAATGTATAAATACGAAAAATTCAACCACACAACATCAAAAACACATTTGACACGTTACCATCACAACGTCCCACGATTACAAGAAAAAATTTATTAAAAATTTTAATAAATTGAAGAAAAAATGGAGAAAACAAGCAAATTATTACTAACAACAATTTGTGTTGCGTTACTCAGTATTACATACGTCGAATGTGTACATCAAGTGGTAATTAATTTAATTATTTCAACATTTAATAAAAATTAATTTTTTTTCTTAAATTTTAGGAAACTGATTCTGTGATTTCCCAAATTGCGAACCCAGTACGGAATTGTTTAATTTGGATATTTAGAAAACCACCACCACCACCTCCACGTAATTATTTTTACTTTACTTAGTTAACAATCAAATTATTGTTATTAATAATTAATTTCTTAATATTTTTTTGTTTTTTTTGTGTTAGCGATGACTACAACACCTGAAGCTGTACCAGCAACACCAACCAACCCCACAGTAGCACCCCCAGCATCCGGAGAGGCGGCTTCAGGTGAAGATGCACCATGAGAAGACAAATAATTAGTAATTACTAATATTTTTAAACAAAATTATCCAAACTCGTTAGTTAATCGTTATGTTTTAGTTTTTTACCATAAATTGTTTTTGTTATTGTTAATAATTTAAATAACAATTAAATAAATATATAAATTATAATTTGTGAATAAATTTTCACAAATTTCCATTACAATTACCTATTTATTTTAAAAAATAAAACAAAAACAATTGAGTTATAGACATTGTGAGGACATCTAGATTTGAAGTTATGAACTATGACTATTACGTTTCTTTACAGTTTCTATTATAAAAACATTTACAGTTTTCACTAATTTTACAATTTTTACAAAGAAAAACTGTAAGGTAATGCATATTTCCCATCAATTTACAATAACAATTAAATAAATACGAAAATTTTAATTTGTGAATAAATTTTCACAAATTTTCATTCCAATTTCCTAGTTATTTGAAAAAAATAAAACAAAAACAATTAAGTTATAGACATCGTCAGGACATCTAGATTTGAAGTTGTGAACTATGACTAATACGTTTCTTTACAGTTTCTATTGTAAAAACATTTACAGTTTTCACTAATTTCAGAATTTTTTAAAGAAAGACTGTAATTTAATGCAAATTTCCAAATCATTTACAATAACAATAAAATAAATATGTAAATTATAATTTCTGAATAAATTTACACAAATTTCCATTCCGATTTCGAACTTATTTGAAAAAATAAAACAAAAACAATTAAGTTATAGACATCGTCAGGACATCTAGATTTGAAGTTGTGAACTATGACTAATACGTTTCTTTACAGTTTCCAATGTAGAAATATTTACAGTTTTCACTAATTTTAGAATGTTACAAAGAAAACTCTAAGGTAATGCAAATTTTCGACCCGTTTACAGTTTACTGTCAAACAAAAACCAGTTTTCTTTAAGTTAAACGTCAACTTTCTTACAGAAAACTTTAAAACTCATTTTTAACACTAACATTTATTGTTAATTGTTAAAAACAGTTAAACTTAATGATTTACATTCTAAGTAAACTTAAATATCAAATTTTGTAATGTTACAGGGTTACAATCACATTTAAATTACGAAATGTAATCAGGAAACGTCAAAACGAGACAAGACAAAGCTAATCAGTTCAATGACTTTCAAGCAAAAATCTAACACTCTAACACTAATAATTATTATTAGTCATAAAATAATTATAGTATCAATTCCTACCAAGTGTTACTTTACTTACAAATGTCCAAGTGTAAGTCTAAGTTAAAAATTGATCTTGAACGTTGAACAATTACCAATCGAACAAACAAAACTTGATAAATCAAAAATCAAAGTTTATCTCATTGATTAAACCACAGTTTACCTAAAAAAATTTACAGATTAATCAATAATTCAAGGCTGAATAAATTATGAAACAACTCATTAGATATTTATGTTTTGATTTCTGCTTTTTCCTACTATAAAACTATATTGTTTATATTTTTGGTTGCAAACATAATAAATAATTATTGTGTGTTACTAAGCCACATGTAGTCGTTGATTGTTGGCCGTTCGTGCACCACGCGATGCTGGGTGATCTGTGATCGCGTTAGTCGCGAGAATGTTATCAAAAAAAATATAAAATAAATATGAAAACATTCGTCTTGGATGAGAAAACGTTGGACTTGCGACGAACGCGTGTGGAGACCGGCGAGACATCAACCACGAGGAATTATATAAAACGTTAGACAACAACGGAATTAACGTTTAGTGTCGTTTCAATGTTTAAACTGTACAGAATGTACTGAGTTATTTATTGTGTTTGTGGTTGTTGGGTTTTTGTGTTGATAGAATTGTTAATAATATTAATAATCTTAAGAATTTTGATTGGATTTAAAGAACGTTGGTAATTATTGTGATAACATGGATTTATCTAGTTATGAAGAACGGGATGTTGTAAGTATTAATTAACTTATAGTGATTATTACGTTAATTAGTGAAATATAAGTGATTAAACATTTTGGTGTTTTTATGACATATCAAGTTCTGATTTTAACTTAAAATTGTTCAAACACTAATTATTTGATCAAAATGGGATTTGGTGTAATTTATACATAATTTAATTGGGTATCTACAGTGTTAATTATAAAGTTTTAAGATTAAAATTGAGGACGTACCCTTAAAATAAGTAACAACTTGATTAGCGATGAAATAACATTTTTGTGTTTTTGGCTTTAATTTTCAATTGCCTATAACTCAATTAACAATTTAATTATGATTCTACGGTTTTGATTAATTGATAAAGAATGTATTAAACTTTGTATCCCTTAAATTTGGTGGTGATAAGTCAGAAATTGTAGCACCCACAAGCGTATAACTAACACATTAATATTTTGTTTACTTATCGTAACTTCAAAATAAGTTAGCACTTTACATCAAAATATTTTAAAAAATAATTATCTGACCAAAACGCTGTTTTCATGGATTTATACTAAATTTAATTAGGTATCTACCCTGTTAATTACTAATTATTAACATTGAAATTGTAGACGCACCCTTAAAATAACTAAAAGCTTGATTTTCAATTGAAAAAAAATCGGTGAGTTTGTTCTTAATATTCAATTGCCTATAACTCAATTGAAAATTTAATTATGATTTTACGGTTTTGATTAGTTGATAAAGAATGTATTAATCTTTGTAACCCTAAAATTTGGTGGTGATAAGTCAAAAATTGTAGCACCCACAAGTAAAAAACTGTCAGGTTAATATTTTGTTCATTTATCATAACCCCAAAATAAGTTCACACTTTACACCAAAATATTACAAAAAATAATTATCTAATCAAATCGCTGTTTTCGGAGATATATGCAAAATTTAATTGAGTATCTACCCTGTAAATTACTAATTATTAACATTAAAATCGTAGACGCACCCTTAAAATATCTAACAACTTGATTTTCGATTTAAAAAAAATCTTGTTCTTAATGTTCAATTGCTTATAACTTAATTAAAAATTTAATTATGAATCTACGGTTTTGGCTAATTGATAAACAATGTATTAAACTTTGTATCCTTAAAGTTTGGTGGTGATAAGTCAAACAATGTAGCACCCCCAAGCGAAAAACTATCACCTTAATATTTTGTTCATGTATCATAACCCCAAAATAAGTTCACACTTTACATCAAAATATTTAAAAATATAATTATCTAATCAAAACGCTGTTTTCGTAGATTTATGCAGAATTTAATTAGGTATCTACACTATTAATTACTAATTATTAACTTAAAAATTGTAGACGCATCCTTAAAATAACTAACACCTTGATTATCGATAAGAAAAAAAATCGGCAATTTGATTCCTAAATTTAAAATGCCTATAACTCAATTAAAAATTAAATTATAAATCTGCTGTTTTCAGTAATACATAAAGAACGTATTAAACTTAATACCCCTAAAATTTAGTAGCGATACCCCAAAAACTGTAACAACCCCAAGCGAAAAACTAACACAAATTAAAAGTTGAAATTTGATTTCTCAATCATAACCCCAAAAATAAGTTCATGTAAAGTACGAACTAAATATCTTAAAAACTAACTTTCGATTTACTGTTTTACATTCAGTAAAATTATTTTAAACTCACATATTTTATTATACTTTTATAGACGTGGTATTACTTATTATTATTTAGTATTAACTTACTTGAAAGCGTAAATGTTGACCAGCAGAATGTCCTGCTAAATGTGAACTCAAAGGTGGCGGTAAATGATTTCTTGTTCTCGCTGTGGCTGATGGAATATCCAAAAAACCAGAAATCAAATCCATACGCAATGGAAATATGATTGTAAAATTCTTTTCTGCTGATATATTGTTTAAAGTTTGTATATATCTCAACTAAAACTCGTTGAGTTATTGAGAAATTAAAGAATTAAAGATGAAACACTTGAACACAACTGAACAAAACTACAATTAATTGTAGGTTAAAGTTGCTATCTGTGGTTGCTATAGTGTATTAAGAGTTGCCTATCAGAAACTGTCATTAGGAATAAAAACTCAAAAAAAGTAAATTTAATTTGTTAAAATAGTAACTTTAAAGCTTAAATCAAGCATTAAATTAATGAAAATAATTATTAACTATAAAATAAGAACAAAATGCATTCGTTTTTAGTTTGGTTACCATTAAATTAACTTTAAAAAAATGAATCTATATATTTTAAAAACTAACAACCCTATCAACTCAGAATATTATAAATGTACCTAATAATTGATATTTCTTTAAGGCCCAAATGATTGCAAGTGCAGGTTATACACTGGAAACACACAAAAACATTGAAACCTCTGACGGTTATCTCCTAACATTACATCGAATTCCTCACCCGAAGAACGCGAATTATTTACGAACCGAAAAACGCCAACCCTTATTACTCGTCCATGGTATGTTAGGATGTACAGGCCACTTTCTACTCCACGGCGAGAACTCTTTACCATATTTATTAGCGGAAGCAGGCTATGATGTTTGGCTAGCAAATGTTCGCGGTGTAATCTATTCACGCAACCACAAAATTTATAATTACGCCAAGGACACAGCATATTGGCAATTTTCGTAAGTACCACATAAAAATTTAATTAGGTATCTACCCTGTTAATTACTAGTTATGAATATTAAAATTGTAGACGCACCCTTAAAATAACTAACAACTTGATTTTTGATTTAAAAAGAAATCGGTGATTGTGTTCTTAAAATTCAATTGCCTATAACTCAATTAATAATTTAATTATGATTCTGTGGTTTTCACTAATTAATAATAAATATATTAAACTTTATACCCCTAAAATTTGGTAGTGATACCCCAAAAATTGTAGCACCCCAAGCAAAAAACTATCACGTTAATATTTAGTTCATTTATCATAACCCCAAAATAAGATCCCACTTTACATCAAAATATTTCAAAAAATAATTATCTGATCAAATCGCTGTTTTCGTAGATTTATACAGAATTTAATTAGGTATCTACCCTGTTAATTACTAGTTATGAATATTAAAATTGTAGACGCACCCTTAAAATAACTAACAACTTGATTTTCGATTTAAAAAGAAATCGGTGATTGTGTTCTTAATATTCAATTGCCTATAACTCAATTAATAATTAAATTATGATTCTGCGGTTTTCACTAATTAATAAAAAATATATTAAACTTTATACCCCTAAAATCTGGTAGTGATACCCCAAAAATTGTAGCACCCCCAAGCAAAAAACGATCACGTTAATATTTAGTTCATTTATCATAACCCCAAAATAAGATCCCACTTTACATCAAAATATTTTAAAAATTAATTATCTGATCAAATCGCTGTTTTCGTAGATTTATACAGAATTTAATTAGGTATCTACCCTGTTAATTACTAGTTATGAA
>JARJDS010000050.1:0-14234 GCA_030264155.1 Atheta pasadenae
TTTTGTTTTTTATTCATCTGTCATATTTTTCACCAGGTTCGTGTTAAGTCGAGTCGATCTTTATAAAATTTCTAAATGAAAAGTCGATCATTGACCAAAAAAGTTTGGCCGCCCCTGTGCTAGAGCTTAAAACAAAAGACGGAAACAACCCAAACGTTCAATTCCACCTCAATTAACATTTTTCTCTGCATTCTTCGTTCTGTCCATTCATGCCCTCTTTTGTCAAGTCATTGAAATCCAACCGGAAACCACAAAATAAAAAATAAAAAGTAAAACAACAATACGCATTTCAATTGAATTTTATCCAAGCTCACAAGAACACAGCATGCGAAATGTATTTTTAATTGCAATAAAATTCTTGGAATAAAAACTTCCAATTGAATGTTGAATGCAGCGTGAATTTTTTTTTATTCCAAAAAAGGGGGAAGTAGAACTAAAATCTAAAGCTTGGCATGTGATATAAGTACATGAATATAGGGTATGCGCAATATGAGGGGTTAGATTTGGTTGAAAAGGGATGAAGGGACAAATGCACACGACAATAAGGAACGAATTAAATCGCTAGGTGAACGTGCAAATGCATGAAAATGCACTTAAAATATTTCCATTCCGTTGCGCTCGAACATTTTCGGACATGACCCACCCTCACATTAAAATACTGCCACCGCAATTCGTTGTAGGGCGCGCGCATTGTGGTTGATTTTGATAATTTTAAGTAACTATCGCTGTCGCCGTTATTTATTATAGTGGAATATTTTAGTTTTCTGACGTTTTCAATGGATATTTACTGTCAGGATATAATTATTTCTGCTTTTGAAATTTGCTTAAATAGTTCACACAATTAGCGATATGAAGATTAATCAAATTATATAATTAATTACGATTTTAAGGGCTGATAAAATATTTTTAAAATTACGTTTTTTGGTTTGAAAATATTAATGAACTTTAACGCTTTGTAACTTTTTAATTAGTAATTTTACATTTCGGAAATTTTGACATAGTATGGTTTAGTTATTTAAAAATAATACTGGTAAATCTTAAATTTGTAGGAATATTAATTAGAAAGATACAGGGTGAAACGTAAATTTTGTTCTTTTTGTTTAAAAGTTTTGGTTTTTAGGTTATAACTCATTAAATAATCTATGTACAATTTTGGTATTTAATAACTATGTGTGTAAGTAAATTTTAAATATATATACAAAGTCTTATTAAAATCGACTGATTAGTTTATGAGTTATGATCAATTTAGTAAACAAATTCATACATTTAAAGTCATGATTTCTTTCACTATAATTAAATACAATACATCACATTTAAAGTCCTGTAACTTAATTCAGGATTATTCCACATTACTGATATTTTTACACATTATACATTACGTAATCAAGAATAATTATACTAAATCTTAAATTTGTAGGAGTATTAATTGGAAAGATACAGGGTGAAACGTAAATTTTGTTCTTTTTGCAAAAAAATTTTGGTTTTTAGGTTATAACTCTTTAAATAATCTATGTACAATTTTGGTATTTACTAACAACGTGTTTAAGTAAATTTTAAATGTATATACAAAATTTTATTAAAATCGACCGATTAGTTTATTAGTTATGATCAATTTAGTAAACAAATTCATAAATTTAAAGTCACAAACTTCTGCACCATGATTAAATATATTACATCACATTCAAAGTGTTGTAACTCTTTACAGGATTGTACTACATAATTAAAATTTTGACACAATATACATTACATACTCAAGAATGATTATGCTAAATCCTAAATTTGTAGTATTTTTATTTAAGGAGATACAGGGTAAAACGTAAATTTTGTAATTTTTATGAATGTTTTCAGTTTTTAACTCAAAACCACTAATAAAAATTAACCAACAAATTTCATATTTAGTACTTATTTGTATTAGTTATTAATAAATAAACATACAAAATTTGAACTTAATCGATCCATTAGTTCAGAAGTTATGATGAATTTTATGAACAAATTCATAAATTTAAAGTCACAAATTCGTACACCATAATTAAATATAATACATCACATTTAAAGTCTTGTAACTCTGTACAGGGTCGTATTACACAATTAAAATTTTGACACAATATACATTACATATTCGAAAATAATTATGCCAAATCCTAAATTTGTGGTATTATTAATTGCAGAGATACAGGGTAAAACATAAATAGTTACAAAAAAATGTTGTAAAAATGATGTGGCAACTTTACGACCCTGTATATTTTTATTATACAATAATTACTAATTTTTTATAATATACCCCGTTTTTATAGTTAATAATCTATCTTTTCCAAAAATTTCATGGTTGTATTGTTTTAAATAAAAAAGATACAGGGTAAAACGTAAATTATTTTATTTCAACTATAAAAAAATTCGATTTTTTTCCTAAAAAAGTGATTGGAATACTAAATTTTTAAGTTTAAATGCAAGAATCACCGATTTAAAATCGTTGAACATTGCAGCCGTTCAACGTCGTAAAGATGAAAACTTTTGCTCGTAGCCCTCAACACCCCTCGTCGCTTAAAGCTAGCTTCGAAGTCGAGTTGCCGCGAAATTCATTAAAAAACGGAAACTTTCGATGAACTTTACATTTCTTTGCTTGCCCTGTTTCCCACCCATACACACCCCAATCATCCCCCATCGACATTCAACCCTGTTAGACATCATACGCCATTTTTACGCCTTTTTTTCTTCAGTCATTTCATCATTTTCTCGCAACATCCATTTCTATTCCTTATTCCGTATTTTCCTGCAACCAGATTTCCTGCAGAACTCACCCCTCGCTAGTAGATAGGGCGAGTTGGAAAGTTTGGTGAGTTTTTTATGAATTTAATTCCATGTTGACTGCTAGTCGCGCAAAGTTTTATGCATTTTTGATTTCTAGGACTCGCAGGAGGCGAACGCAGGATTTGCTGCATTCGGAAAATAAAGGGAAAATTACGGGGTGAAAAACTTGTTCATATCTATAATTGCCGATCTCTAGATCTCTGGGTTTTAGGTTTAAAGTCAAATTAATGATGAAAAACTTTTTAAAAGAAATTTTAATTTTTTTTTAAATTTTTCTAATTTTTTTAATGATGCATTTATAATTAATTGTTAAATTAATAATAGTTGAGTGGTTGTGAGTGTATTTTGTTTGTGAATGATCCAAAATCGATTTGTGGAATGCCAGAATTGAGAGATGAGAATGAAAGGAATTGGTAGAAGCAAGCAAAGTCTGGAAACGCGGAAATGACGCTTGATTAATGGCCCACTTGAAGTAAATGGCTTCAACACTGGCATCCGACCAGTACAAAGAGTACCAAACTAAATTACCAATTCAAATGTAGTTGATTTTGATTGTATTTCTTGCAATAACTCAAAATATTTCAAATATTATGACTTAAATCAAATTTTTAATTTTTAAGAAAAATTTTCGGCTGACGTTTTACCTTGTATCATTTTTACTGTTTATCTGATAACGTTCAAAATTTTATGGATTATAAAACGGTTATTAAAGAAGGTTATGTTATAATTTTGTATGGTTATCAGTATTAAATAAAAAGATACAGGGCGAAACGTAAATAGTTGTTGTTTTATGTCTAACACTAACATTTTTGTTTATAACTCAAAAAGTATTACACTTACAAAAATTATGTTTAGTACGAATAATTGTAGATAACATGATAATATTTTTACAAAATTTGGGTAAAATCTATCCATTAGTTTAAAAGTTACAGCTAATTAAAATTGACGCTTTCTTTAAAACCGATATATAAAACAGAACACACAAATTTTGTTTGATATTGTTAACGTTTTTGGTTATAACTTTTGATAGGGTGTAGATTACGATCTAAATTTTTTACACATTATTGGTAATATACAGGGTAATTTTTATGGAAAATTATAACTTTGTGGTTGTAACACAAAAGAAGATACAGGGTGAAACGTAACTTGTTGTCGTTTTATGACTAACACTAACATTTTTGTTTATAACTCAAAAAGTATTAAACTTACAAAAGTTATATTTAGTACTAATAATTGTAGATAACATGATAATATTCATACAAAATTTGGTTAAAATCCACCCAATAGTTTAAAAGTTACAGCTAATTAAAATTGGCGTTTTCTTTAAGAGGCATAAAAAAATCCAGATATACAAAACACTCAAATTTTATTGATATTGTTAACGTTTTTAGTTATAACTTTTTAAGGGGTTAAGATAACGATTTGAAATTTTTACACAATATTAATAATATACAGGGTAATTTTTATGGTAAAATATAAATTTGTAGTTGTAACACAAAAAAAGATACAGGGTGAAACGTAACTTGTTGTCGTTTTAAGACTAGTACTAACATTTTCGTCTATAACTCAAAAAGTATTAATATTACAAAAATTATATTTAGTATAAATAATTATAGATAACATAGAAATATTTACTCAAATTTTGAATAAAATACGCTCATTAGTTTAAAAGTTATATAACGTTAAAGTGAAAACTTAAAATCTAAAAAATCAACAAAACTTGTTTACGTTTACTTTTCACCTTGTATCTTTTTAATTAATAATCCCAATAACCTGAAATTTTTAATATTCATAAATAAAGACCAAAAGTAACTTGTGTAAAAATGACAATGAGTTTCCTTCATCCTGTTAAAAGTTACAAGACTTCAAAACAACCGCTGATTTTATTTAAAGACACAAACAAATTTGAATTCGATGTTTTTTGATTAGATTTGCGTACTTTTGGCGCTGATTTGAATGATAGCTATGTTTCGATATCTCTCGGCGTTGATTATCCTTGGGGAAATCCCAGCGGCGCAGATGTCATTGGCTGGCATCGCTGTCAAGGCTTGTTTACTCATCAAAATGCATTAGCCGCGTCACGTCCGAGCTGGCGTCCAGATTACGAATTTCGATTAGTTTCGGAACAATATCGAGCGAATCACGGCCGCATATTGATTTACGTATTATCCTGTCAAGGATCATATACATGCCACAACATAACGACGTTCCATATTGATTTGACATGTATCGTTTATTGGTTGTAAAATTTCTTTCAAAAATGTTCATCGCTTTTTTTTTGTTCGTCGCAGGACGAAAACAAATGTAATTTTGTTATCACTCATGACGATAATGGCTTAATGAATAATTAACGACGGCGACGCAATGTCGGAATGTCTGCGAATCGAATTATTGTCGCGTTCGGCGCCAGGATTCTCAGCAGGACGACGAGACGCACGACGCGTTCTTGCGAAAGGACTCCAAAGTGAGCGAAGGAATTACTTTACAGCACTGACTAGGATTGAGTGCAAACATTGACAAAGGTGTAATTTTATCCTTGAAATAGAATTGAAGGACTAAAAGGACTAGAAACAGAACGAACAAAATGAATAAAACAAATAAAACAAATAAAACTTAAAACAATATATTTTTTACTGATACAATTTTTATTTGAAAGACCTGTAAATCCTTACAGGATAATATTACAATCCTGTATTTTTTACATTAGGTAAATAATATAATAAGGTACAAACAGGCGTAATTTCAAGTTGTTATCATTTATAATTAAAAAGATACAGGGTCAAACGTAATATGAAAATTTAAGTAACCAAAATTACATTAATCTGTTAGAATAAGTTTAAAGCCTTGTAACTTTTTACAGGATAACCCAAATTAGTTCATATTTTGACATTAATTACATAATATATCTATTAATAACTATATTAAATATCAATTTTGTAGGTATTATAAATAAAAAGTTACAGGGTAAAACGTAAATTGCTTTATTTTCAAAATATAGATTTTTATATAAAGTTTAAAACTGGAACAAGTTTAACGCCCTGTAACTTTTTACAGGATAACCCGATTTAGTTTATATTTTGACATTAGTTACATAATATATTAATTAATAACTACATTAAATATCAATTTTGTAGGTATTATAAATAAAAAGTTACAAGGTGAAACGTAAACTTTTGTATTTTCTAAAAAAAGTTTTAAATTAAATTGTAAAACTTTATCATCTTTAAAGTCTTGTAACTTTTTGTAGAATACTCTGAATTAGTTCAAATTTTAGCACAAAATACATAATATATTTCACTATAACTATGTTTAATCATAACTTTGTTACTTTTATAATTTAAATGTTACAGGGTGAAACGTAAATAATTCCAAAAATTTTACGACAAATTGTAATCATTTACGTTTTACCCTGTATCTTTTTAATTATTAATAATAAAAATCTAAAATAATTCACAATAATAGTTTATTAGTTGTGCAATAACATACTTTAATTACAAATAATAGTTATGCTTTAGTAAAAAGATACAGGGTGTTAAAGTTTGGTGATTTTTTTTATTAAAAAAATTTAGTGTTATTGTTTTGTTTTCGTTTAAAATCCATACCTTAGTTATTATTTTAAGGTTATGTAACATTTTTAATGGAGTATAAAACTAATCGAGTATTGCAATTAGTAATTTATGATATCAGCCATCCAGTGCCAAGCACGAGGGTTCTGCTCGTGATTGTAAAACGAAATCGCATAAAACGCAAAAGCTCGACGGCGAGCGCGGAAAATCGGTGGAAAACACATTTTCCAAGCATCGCTCCGCTGACAAAAAACGTGTACACGCAGTCCGTAAATGTTGAGTAATTTTCGTAATACAATATTTCCTATTTCTCGTTTGAATAATATGCTATTAGCGGCAACATAATAAAATCTAGATGGATCGAACACGCGATGGGAAATTTTCTCAGGACGCAGGACGTAAATCCATAAATATGTTGCTTTTTTGTGTTCTTTTGGTACTACCTGAACATATAATTTTCCAATCGAGACATTCTTACCGAGTATAAAAATTTCCCGAGCGTAAACGAAGAAAATAAAGGATAATCGTAACAAAAACAAGGAAAACCTAGTGAAGGATTATAGTTATTTGGTGGTTCTTGTACAGAAAGAGTGAATACAAGACGGGGAAAAAATTGGGAAATTATACAAGGAAAACAAGCGAAGTAGCGGAGTGGTAAGGACTCAAAGGACTCATTATTGTCATTAAAATGAAGTATCATTGGGAATATTAGTGAGGTATTGACGAGGATAATAAAACACAAAGTAATTGAACGTGAATGAAAACGTGAAACAATTTATGAATACCAGAAATGGAATTTTGTGGAAATGGAAATGGAAGTGAAAATAAAATGTGAAAAATTGAGTGGAAAACAATGTTAAGTGGTCTTGTTTTGCAAGGAAACAGTGATGTTATTGGATATATACATAATTTACAATCTAATCGACTTGTTTATTGTGGATATTCAATTTTCCTAGGCTGGAATTTCCATAATTTTCCGTTTTTCTTTTGTTGTTCTTAAAAAACATAAACATGTTTATTTGTGCCGATTTCAAATGGCTGTAACTTTTATAATAATTATGCCATTTTAACCAAATTTTGTGTGAGTAGTTATGTGTTATCTGTAATTATTTATACGTGATATCATTTTTGTAAGTTTAATACTTTATGAATTATTTATGAAAATGTTAGTGTTTGTCCTAAAACAACAATTATTTACGTTTTACCCTGTATCTTTTTTTTGTGTAATCTCGATTTTTTTTTAATTAACACAAAATATTACTAGTTATATTGTTAATATTGTGTATAAATTTCTAATTGATATCTTTAGCTAATCAAAAGTTATAACCAAAAACGTTAACAATATCATGGATAATGTGTATGTTTACTTTATCTAGAATTTTATATTGAGCGCCAACTTTAATTGGCTGTAACTTCTAAAATAATTATACGATTTTAACCAAATTTTGTGTGAGTATTTATGTGTTATCTATAATTATTTATTCGTTATATAATTTTTGTAAGTTCAATACTTTATGAGTTACAGAGGAAAATGGTAGTGTTTGTCCAAAAACAACAACTTTTTACGTTTTACCCTGTATCTTTTTTTGTGTAATCACGAATTTTTTTTAATTAACACAAAATATTACTAGTTATATTGTTAATATTATGTATAAAGTTCAAAGTGATATCTTTAGCCAATCAAAAGTTATAACTAAAAACGGTAACAATATCAAAGAAAATGTGTATGTTTACTTTATCTAGAATTTTTTATTGGTTTTAAAGTGAGCGCCAACTTCATTTAGCTGTAACTTTTAAAATAATCGTACGATTTAAACCAAATTTTGTGCGAATATTTATATGTTATCTATAATTATTCAGTCGTAATATAATTTTTGTAAGTTTATTACTTTATGAGTTACAGACGAAAATGTTAGTAATAGTCAAAAATTAACAACTATTTACGTTTTACCCTGTATCTTTTCTTGTGTTATCAAAACAAATTTACAATTTACCCAAAATATTACCTTGCATCTTACCTATGTTGTGTATAAATTTCAAATTGATATCTTCACCCAATTAAAAGTTATACACAAAAACGTTAACAATATCAAACAAAATTTGCATGTTCTGTTTTATATATTGGTTTTAAAGAAAGCGTCAACTTTAATTAGTTGTAACTTCTATACTTATCATTGAATATGAACCAAATTTTGGGTAATTATTTATGTGTTATCTATAATTATTCATTCTCAATACAAATTTTCTAAGTTTAATACTTTAAGAGTTACAGACGAAATTGTTAGTATTAGTCCAAAAACAACAACAATTTACGTTTCACCCTGTATCATTTCTTGTGTTATTTCAACAAATTTATAATTTACTCTAAAAATTACCCTGTATCTTACCTATGTTGTGTATAAATTTCAAATTGATATCTTCACCCAATCAAAAGTTATAACCAAAAATGTTAACAATATCAAACAAAATGTGTGTGTTTTGTTTTATATATTGGTTTTAAAGAAATCGTAAACTTTAATTAGTTGTAACTTCTAAACTTATCATCGAATTTGAACCAAATTTTGTGTAATTATTTATATGTTATCTATAATTATTCATTTTCAACACAAATTTTCTAAGTTTAATACTTTAAGAGTTACAGACGAAAATGTTAGTATTAGTCCAAAAACAACAACTATTTACGTTTCACCCTGTATCTTTTTTTGTGTTTTTACAAAAAAATTATAATTTACTCTAAAAACTACCCTGTATCTTACCTATGTTATGTATAAATTTCAAATTGTTATCTTTATCCAATCAAAAGTTATACCCAAAAAACCTAAATGTTTCCAAACATTTTTTCTGGTTTTTCATAGCAAGCTTTTCATTTTAAGGACGAACATGTAGAAAATGTTATTTATGACTTTAGGGCTTTCTATATTAACAGAACTGACTCGCGGGTTGACCACCATCCAACCGCACACATCCCACCTATCCTTTTCTTGCCAACTCACCCTCATCCTTGCGTTCTTTGTTCTCCCCATTTTCCGCGGTGTATTAAACGCAATACATGCGCGTTTTAATTATTACCTAAGGGTCAGTACATTTTCTCCTACTGCCCCGAACTCAACGCTGGACATGTTTACATTTTGTACCTTTTGTCCCACATACAGTGTGTTTACAGAAAAAAATTTCGGCAACTTTTGCTGCGAGCTTTTCGTGAGGGGAAAATTTTTAACGAGTCAGTTTTTGTTTGAGTTTTGTTCAGGACGCGGAAAGTTGTTCGTGTTCGTGGCATCAAAATGTGAGTTTTTCCGCTTTGGGCATCACACCACCGTGGAGATGGAGGGTTGTAAAGCGGCGCGTGAATAATGCTTTCAAATTAATTAATTCACCTCCGAGGCTGGCACGCGCGCAGAAAACTCAACTTTGTTTGCTCATTGAGAAAAATGTGCGCGTAATTGTATTAATTTTTAATAACTACCCAACAGTCGACAACACTCCGGAGTCAACCCTGGAGTCATAATGGGATGAATTTTGTGAAGGAAATAAATATTTGTTCATAAAAAATGAGCGCATTTATTTTTATGCAAAAAATAAAATTTATTGTTTTTCAAAGTGCAATAACTCATTAAGGGATGATAGATAAGGGTTGAAATTTTAAGGGTACATAAATAATATTATTAGTTATAACTTGAGTAATTTACAGAATTTTGGGATTATTTATTAAAAAGATACAGGGTAAAACGTAAATGTTTACAGTTTTAAGCGTTTACTGCACGAATTTGTTAATAACTTTTAAAGTACTAATTTTAAAACGATGAAAAAATTATTTTAATTATAAAATAATCTACTTAATATCCACACAAAATTTGTTTAAAATCTACCGGATAGTTTAAAAGTTATTAACCAAAAACTAAACATTTAAAACCACGTTTAAAACTAGCTTACTTTGAACATTTTCTTAAAGTTTAAACACAAATAACTTTTTAAGGGTATAATATAAAGGGTTGAATTTTTTGGGGTGAGTCCAAAATTTAATTATTTATACTTCTACAAAAATACAATTTTGTGCGATTCATAATAAAATATATACAGGGACAAACGTAATTTTTTGCATTTTTGTTATTAAACATAGTAATTTGTTAATAACTTTAAAAATACTACCCCTTACACAACGAAATTTTTACCTTATCATTATAAATACACATTTAACAATTATACAAATTTTTGTTCAAATCCATTTATTAGTTTAAAAGTTATTCGCAAAAAACTAATGCGCCAAATTTGAAATTATCACCTTTAACAAAATAGAAATTATTAACCTAACTTTAAAGTCCTGTAACTTTTTAAAGGATAATCCCACAGAATTAAATTTTAAAACTTAGATCCACAATATATTTATTTATATCCAGTAAAAATCTTAAAATTTTCCTACAAGTAATTTAAAAGTTATAGGGTAAAACGAAAATGTTGTTTTTTGTCATAAATATCGACTGGATGGAAATTCGTTGAAAAAATCAGTGATTTTCGTCGTTTTTCCGTGATTTTCTCACAATTCTCAACGTCCTGGCTTCACCCCGTCGCTCGCCCTTCATCCCTACAGTCGTTACGTACTTTTATTGCCGACCCCACCCATGAAAAGCACGAAAAAAGCACCGAAAACGATGTACGAAACATTAAACAGACCTATAATATTACATCAAATAACAAATTAAACTAGCAAGGACCTTCAATATACAAAGTGTCCTTAAAATGTCCTTTAAAAAAAATATCATTTACACCCCACCCAAAAAATGTATAGGTGATTTTCAGAAATATTTTGCTGAAAAATTTTTTTAAGGATTTTTTGTGATTTTTTTAAGGATAACGATAAGGATGTGGTAATAAAACCTAAAAAAGTGTTTTATATTGTGGGGTAGTAGTCAAGGATCGATCCGCGTTTTATTGGCGAGTCGACAACCGCGACTTTCGTTTCGTCCTTTTTCGTCCTGGCAAAAAAAACGGATCGGTTTTCAGTTTTTTTTTCAAGCACCGAATTTTTTTTTCACAGTGTGAAATGTATGAGTATTTTTATATACAGGAAAGGACTCACCCTTAAAACTTACCCTTAAAACTCACCCCTAACTTTTGCACCCTTAAATTTTTTCAAAACAAATAATGTTTTTTTTATCAAAAAAATTAATAAATAAATATCAAAAATGTTTATTTTTATTAAGGATAATTAAGGACTTTCAAGGATAATTCAAGGATAATGCAAGGATAATCTATAAAAATTAATTTTAATATGAATTTGTTTAAAATAATTTTTTTTAGAGTTTTTCCTGATTTTTCCGAATTTATGTGGATTAAGGATAATATTATCCTTAAAGGATATTTTTCTGTTAATTTTACGCACTATTAAAAGCCCTTAAAAGCTTGCTACGCATCATAAAACACGTCCTCGCCTTTCTCTGCCTTCGACTGGATTTTTCCGTTCTTGTCGTCCGTTTCGTCCTTTATGACTTTTTTTCGTCCTTTTTATGAACCGAGTAAAAAATAAAACTTGCGGTTTTAATTGCCTGAATAACACAAAAAGCTTTTCTTAGCCTTTTCTTGATTTTTTTATTTTTTCTCATATTATCCTTGATTTTCCCCCTGAAAGTCGTCCTTTTTTGTGGTGTGACCTGTTTTCCCTAAAGAAAAATCAAGTAAAAATCAAGTTTTGATTGATTTTGAATCCGAGAATTTTTGACGAAGTTTAAGGGGTTGAGGGTTGGGGGTGGTTTGTCAAAGGGGTGGTTTTTCTTTGGGGGTGGTATTCTACCTCTCTACCAAAGCTTGTAGTAGTAAATTGGTTTGTACTAAATTTACATATAAATCGGTAAAGACGCGCCTTCTTCTTCTTTCAACTGAGGGAAAACTCGGGTGGAAAGTCGGTGGAAAACTGCCGCCACGAACCGTGCTTGTTCTGTTCGAGCCGCCCTACGATCTTGAGCAAAGAGAAGAGAAGACCGATTGAAATTTCTGAAATTTCTATCAATCAAAGTTTTCTTCCAGCTTGATGCAAGATTTTCTTTGGGAAAGCTTTGGAAAAGCAAGAGAGTTTTCCGTAAATTCATAAGTTTTTCTTTGCCTCTACTGGTTTACTTACTACAAAGTTTATCTTTAATACAGAGTTGGATTTTGAGGGAAATATTAATAATTTTTCCGGGAAATTTAGAAAAACTACCCCTAAACTTATAAAAGTGACAAGGATTACAAAATATTAAATATCTGCTAAAATAATCAAAATAAAAAAAAATTACAAAAAGGGTTGAAAAGTTAAATAACTAGGGTATATGTTTTTATTAAGAAAATTTTGTGGAAAATTTTATTTTCCGAGGAAATTTAGGTTAAAATCAAAAAAGTTTAGTTTTACGTGTTTTAAAAAATGTTTTACAATGGAAATACGTAAATAAAAAATATAGGGGTTAATATTTTTATAGTAATATATACATATTCGAAAAGCTTATTAAATTTTCTTTAAGTTGCTTTTTTAGGAAATAAAAATATATGTATAGTTTTTCTTTAAATTATTCGCAAAGTCAAAGTTTTAAATGTACAACTTCAAAAATGGGTAAAAAAAATATGTTTTACGTTACAAAAATGCTTCCTAAAACTACAAAAATAAAGATAATAAATTTTTCTCAAAAGATTCTGATTTCTCATAAAATTCTTTATGCAGTGCTTTTCACACAATTTAAAAATAATTTTCCACCTTTACGTAATCGCGTTGTAAACCGGCAGTAAAGTTATTCAATGTTTTACTGTGCTTTGCCGTGGAAATTCGCCGTTTGTGAACGAAGCAAGCGAGCGATTTTTATAAACTTTTCACATTCTGGCAGCCACAAAGTTTCTCTCTATGGTAGCATCATTTTTGCTAATAAAAAACGTATGCGTTTGTTAATAAAGCATGAAAAGCATGAACCAGTCGTAGTGAAGTTTAGCGCTGGCTGTGGAGCGCTGTAACTGGCCGCGTAAAATCAGATTTAACGATTTTTCCGAGTTACTGCCGCGGTCAGCAGATTCAGACGCGGTCGTGCGTTACTTATGCGCCCGTTTACATAAAATGTTTTCGAAATTTTCCCCGATTGCAAAGTGTTTCGTGCTGGTATTTATGTGTTTGTTTGCTTCGCTTGTTGCAGATAGTGTGTGCCACCAACACCAGTGAGTTCAAGTGAGTTTTCCACGACTGAGGAGAAAATAGTTATCACCTACATCATCTGAAGTCACATACAACGATGGGGACGTTATCGTATTTCATCTGCGTGATGACTTTAGTCGCATCTACATACGGTGAGTGGAAATTTTGTTTCAAGAATAAAAACTACAAATTTTAATTAAAGATTTAAGGGGTAAATAATTAAGTTTGACTTTCATGTAAAAGTGGTATTGTGGAAAATTTATTTATCTTTCATTGTGTGAAAAGAAAATGTAGTTATGTGGAGTAGTTTTTGAGAAAATTAGGTTTTAGTGAGAAATTTCATAAATTGTTTTTTTCAGTCAAAGTTTAGTGCTTGGGAAATTCGTCCATAAAATGCATATTTTTAATTGTAAATTAACACAATTTTTATTGTAGATAGTCAAATAAATTTACTATAATATTTTGTTTTAAAAATAAAAATCCATTGGTTAGTTTTCAAGCAATTAATTATCAAAGTAAATTTTTAATTTTTTTTGGTAATTTTTACTAAAACGTGGATTGCGGGAAAACTATATAATATTCTTTGATTATCTCAACAAATATTGATAGTTCCTTAGTGAATCTACATATACCAGTTTTTACACCCGGAAAATGTGCTTGGAAAACCGTTTTTGAGCTTTTTTCAAAACTATAAAACGTAGTTTAGTACATAAATA
>JARJDS010000067.1:0-10488 GCA_030264155.1 Atheta pasadenae
TCGAGTTTTGTTGATCTTCCTTAATATCTTGTAGGATTTTATCTAAGTCGGCGTCGACTTTAAAATCATCGTAATCCATTTGATGGGAATGTTCCTAACCAAGCACAAAAACCAAAAATAAAAAAATTAAATTACAAACCCACTCATAGATGGCGTTACTTACCTCTAATTTCGGATGTGTGATCTGAGGCTCTGTATGGTTATCATCTTGACCCAACAGATCACCTCTACTAATCAACGTACACATATACGCATCGTGTGAAAACACATCTCGTCTTATTAACTCCGAAAACAAATGCACCAAATTCGAAAACGCTGTTTTTTTCGCAGCGCCATCATCGTTTGAAGGTACAGGCGCGTCAGTGTCCAGAAATTTCATCAATAAACTTTGAAACAAAGGCGGACCACCTGGTACACTCACATTACTATCTTTATCATCGCCATCTTTAGCCTCCTGCTCGTTATTATTCGCGTCAGCCTGACGGCGATCTAACAAAGCTGCAACTGCTAACGCGCGATGTTCACCAGCTCTTTCAGGCGACACAGCCCATTCACACAATAACTTAACAACCGCATTTTCATTATCGTTATTATTGAATACTTTCGTGTACAAAGTATCTAATGAATTTGATGTGTCCATCCGATCAAATCGATGCCGATCTAACGCGTCCAAAGCAGCTAACACACGATTTGTAATAGTCCCCGTCGACGATTGTTGCACTTTATCCATACACCAGCGACTCTCAGCTCGTTTTGAACGTTCCCGAATCGTCGATTCAATTTGTTGCACTTGTTTTCTATACGACAAAGCTTCACATTTTGATGGTATCGGCAAAATGGACGGAGAAACCGGTAAAAAATCAAGTGGTGAACCGTGCCAGACTGTACCTAGACCAACACCGCACCAAACAAACGCGGTTGGACATTCCAGACATATGGTTTCGATGATACATGATAATTGCAAGACTAAATCACGATGGTGTGCGCAAGTTTGTAATTCTTGTAATGTAGTTTGATATGGATTACCTTGACTCTGACCTTGACATTGATTCTGTGTCTCGGTACGTTGTTCTCTATTTTGACTTTTTTCATCACGATCACGATCCCTATCCCTGTCTCTATCGCGCTCCCTATCTCTGTCACGTTCTTTTTCTCTGTCTTTATCTTTGTCTCTTTCCCGTTCTCTGTCCCTATCTCTCTCAGTTTTTATATCAGTTATGCCTAACGGTGACGTCATAATGCTTTGATCTGACGCGCTTAACATGTGGCCTAACTTTTTACAACACAAATGACCTAGACGTCGTGACAATAACTCGGATTGCACAAAATCGTCTAAATATTGTAAAGCTAACGGTAAGTACAGTCGCAAAAGACCGTCGTCGTGTGGTTGCGTGCGCATCTTTTCTAATAACTCGATGATCCAATTGAGTAATTCTTGTCGGTCGATTAATCCTTCTTCAGACATGTATTTTAATAATTCAACGCCGTATAACCAATACCGAACAGCTTGTTTTTGATCCGCTTCACTAATCGCAGGTGGCGCTGTTGAACTTGGTGTTGTGTTCATTTGTTTTTCAACTTGTGAGTAATACTCCTGTAGTTTAGGAATTTGATCTTTTAAAAACTTCAATAATGTTCCAGTCCATTCTAGAATTTAAAAATGTTTTTTGTGTAATTTAAGGTTATGTTTTGAAGTCAATTTTTTAAATAGTGAATGTCACTGTAAATACCTGTTGTTGGATCAGCCAATTGTCGTTTTTTAATCTTAGCTTCAGATATAGCGACTGCAAATGCAGAACTTAATTTAATAAACCAAGTGGCTCGTAACATTGGAACCTGATTATCACATAAATTCATAAAAATCTCTTCCTTCTTGTTAAAAGTAGGCGCTTTTTTCGCTAGATGCATTAATGGTTTATTCCCAGCCAAATCTTTAAACCATAAATTAACTGTGCTTTTTGTTTTGCCTGTAACAGGCCAAAAGTTGTCCTTGGTATTAATTTGTTGGCGCTTACGACCGGAGTCTTGTAATGTACACAATTCTTCTTTCCTTGATACGATTAAATTAAAAAATGCCCCAATCTTTTGATTTAAACAAAAACATAGGCATTAGATATTTGTTAATAACAAAGAGTTAATATTTGTTGTTTTAATTAACATTTTACCTTGCTAGGATTAATATTGCAATTGCGAGCCGTGCCAAACTCATCAGTGAGATGGGTCATCGTCGGGAATCCATGTTTTACATTAAGGGACGTAAGCTCGTCCTCTTTCTGTTTGGGATCCTGCGGGTAGACGTCCGGCGGGCCGATGCGCAGCTTCTTCAGCGGCCGCTTTTCGTACGAGTGGTTTGCGGTCATCATCTTGGTGGATTTTTGAAGCTTTTTCTGCGGCTTTTAATACAGGACGACACTACACGATGAAGATTAAATGGACGGCTTCATGCCGTCCGCGGATGCGGCGCAATATCGCGTTTATTTGCGCTGCATTCTCGTTGATTTTGTTTAGCGATTACCGAAACCTGAATGAAAACAAACCGACACCATCTTTAACACGAATCAACTCATCAACTGGACAACAGTAGATGGAGATGATGCAAATGTTGTAACACGCATGCGCAAAAAGAGTAGACTGACACAGACTTACACTCGGTTAACATCGGTTGCAAATAATACTTATTATAAACTGTTACAAACTCAAATAATAAATTTATTATTATATTAAATATATTTCTATTACGTAATAATTTATTCTGTTAAATTTGTTTAGATAGTTTTAATGTTATTTTGTGCCATTTATTGAAAAAAACAAAATGGCATTATGACAATGTAAAGCATAAACAACTTTTGTTTTTATTCTTAAACTAAACACCGCAAGTTCAACTATTTTACAATTTTAAATTTCTAATTCCAAATTTACTCAGAATATTATTTACATATTACATTGTTTAATTGTACATACTTGTTGTTTATTTAAAATGTTTTAATAATTTAAAGAGCTAAACTTGTGCGCATGCTCAAGTAGTACTGCAGTCGGGTGTCGCCAGTGTTGCAGTTGTAGTTGCAGATGTCGCTTGTCACATACAGCGTGCTGTCAACTGTCATTAAATTGTGATTGTGTGGGCTTCAAGGCGGACGTTAACGTAAAAAGCAATTAAATTAAACATTTCCAACATTGTTAACAGCTTGCAAACACCCACAAACCTATATCAAACTGCGGCAAACTACATAAAAAGTGTCAAACAAGATGGGGCGATCACGTTCACGAAGTAAAACGCCTCGAAAACACCATAAAAGCAAACATCATAAGCGGAGTAAGTCAAGAGATCGCGACCGTTCGGAAAGAAGCACAAGCAAATCTTACAAAAACGACAAATCCAAAGATAAATCAAAAGAGAGAAGTTCTAAATCACGGTTAGTGTGGTGTTTATAATGTTTACATTTTTTGTGTCATAACCTTCAAAACGTATGGGTATCGCTATAATATACAGTGTGTTTGTAGGAAAAGATCACATTCAGTATCATCTTATTCAAGTAGTGATGGTTCAGTGGATCTCACACGCTCAAAACATAAGAAATCTTCTAGAACTCGAACAAAAATGGATGAGGTTGAAAGACTGGCAGAGATGGAACGACAAAGACGGCAGCGAGAAGCCGAACAGCGATTAGTTGAAGAAGAAACAGCGAAACGTATTGAAGAATTAGTTACGAAACGAGTAGAGGAAGAATTGGAAAAACGCAAGGATGAGATTGAACGTGAAGTGGCCAAGCGGGTGGAGGAAGCCAAACAAATCATGGAGAAACAAATGATGGAGGAGATGGAGCGTCGCAAGGAGCGCCAGCTCCAGGAAGAGAAGCACAGAGAGGTAAGCGCCACGTCTCGCTCGCGTCCAACGTTTCGCACTCTTGCAGAGACGCAAACTTTTTGCATTGTTGCGAATGCAATTTTTTGCAAATGTTGTACCGCCCGCATATACATCATGTTCGTCTTTACTTTGATTTTACAGCCGACAAATACTAGAAAAGCAAAGCTATTTCATATAAATCACACAAAATCAATTGCCACACAATTGATTGATTTTGTCGCGTCTAACATCGCGATTAACCCTAGAGTAAAGCAAAATTATTACCTAACCTTACAAATGAACCAAATTATTGTCTTAACATTAACACAAAACACAAAAAAACAAAAAAAATATGACCAAACCAATGGATAACACGCGATAGCTCTAGGGTTAGCAGCAAGATTTGCTTACTTAAGAATTTGTACCTTGTATCGGCTTGTATTGACATGTTGTTGATGTCGATATGTGTCGATTTGTTCGATTATGAAAGACAGGCGAGAAACGATGAGAGAGATGTGACAATTGCTCAAGAGTAGAGATTTAAGATCACTGCTTGTGTTGTTCGGAGAAGGATGTGCCCGGCCCCCCGCGCCATTCAGGTATTATCCACCTTTTATATTTTATTTTACTTTATTTTTTTCATTTTTACTATAGTTTTTTTTCGCAAAATAAAGTTGCACACTGTGGAGCCACACACCGAGTGTGTGTGTGTTTTGGTACAGATTGTGCAGAATTTGATTTTTATTTCAAACTTTTTTATAATGATGTGTTTTTCACCTGAGATTTGTACAATACGATGTGACAAAATATTACAAAATGGCCGGCCCCGTACGCATGAACAGCGTAAGCGTAAATGTTATACATACAGATTGTTCAAAGCTAACATACACAAATTAAACAATTAAAGTCTTCATAACTTTGAACACTTAGTATGTTACGAATGTGTGTTAGTGCCGTGTATTGAGGGGTGTGGGCCGGCTATTTAAATTGTTTATTCGTCATCTCACGCTTTTACTGTTTATAGGAGGAAGAGAGGCGGAAACGCGAGGAATTGGAGCAAATCATGGCTGAAAATAATAAGAAAATTGAGGAAGCTCAAAGAAAACTCGTAAGTAACCTCAATAATGTTAATCTTTGCGTGTTTTGTTTATCATAACCTCAATATTAGTAAAATTTTGTGTTTTTTTATTACTTACAGGCTGAAGAAAGATTAGCAATGGTTGAAGAACAACGCAAAATGGAAGAAGAACGCCAACGCATGCGCAAAGAACAGGATAAACGCATCAAAGAAGAGCAGAAAAAGATACTCGGCAAAAACAATTCGCGCCCGAAGCTGTCATTCTCGTTAAAGCCAGTGCTCTAGTGTTTAATGAACGATGCGCGCGCGCGTGTGCGAACTGGAAAAGAAAACATAACCTCATCGACCCGCGGCCATGGAATTATCCATGGAATCGCGCTCGGAAGCCGATATGATGAGATTTCCACCATACACGACTAACTTAACTCGTTAAGCTAGTCGTTACGAGATTAGTTAGCAATAACCTTAAAATATTTACTTTTACTAAATTTGAAATGATTCAAATGACTTAATAGTTTTTAAGAGATCGCTCAGGTGTAAAAACAAGAAAGAAACATTTGTACACAATGTACATACCTCCCACACCCGATTCCATCTTTAGCAATCTAGTTATTGAATACTAATTAATAGTAATTATAGTTATTTACACGCTAAATTACGATGCGCCTAATGTTGCGCCCAATGAATGTACAAATTTTCATAATGGCGGTGCTTGGTTTTTCTGGTGCCGCAGGAACGCTGTAGGCCAGTGTTTTATTAATTATTATTATGTAGGTAGAGATGATTTGTGCGCCAATGCGGAAGATTTTTATTGAGCCTTTTGATTTATATATTATATACAATATTTGCTTGTTTAAAGCTTTTAAATGACGGTATTATTGAATTTGAAATAATTCATTGCACTCGTTGGTAACAACATGATTTGATGACGTATCTTTTCTTATGTGTATTTATCAATTCAACATTTCATTAAATTCGTTTCATAGGGACTTGTAAAGGAAGTTAATCTTTTATTTTTCAGCAATGCCCATCACAATGGGTTTAAAACAAAACTATAATAGAGTTTTGGTTTTTATGTCCGCTATCTTGTCATTGTAGTACCATAGCATGCCGCTTAGTGCGCGGCAGTAGCATCTGTGTTTTATTACTTTTGCTTCACTTACCTCTTGCACGTTCTAACATCATTTCGAATTTTGTTGGTTTCTAAAACATTAAGTATGATAATCACCAAACACGTAATCGTTTACAACTTACCTTACTTTCTGTGTTGGTGTATACACTTTTTTCTGTTTCCGATTCGAGCGTGCTGCTGTCACAGTGGCCATTTTGTTGTTCGTGACAAGCACGGCGCGAGTTTGCACTGGCGCTGCTATCACCGGCGGTACCATAAAACTAGATTTCTTCTGCCCAGCGGGACCGAATTTAATTGATGACACCATTTTCATCACGCTCTTCACAACTTTGCCATCCGTGTTTGTTTTTAGAGTGGTCAATGCGTGTGATATCGCACGACTACTGCTCTTCAAAGCCATATCGGATGCTTTACGCACGCTCATACGTGTTTGTAGCAATTGTTTGTCTGTGCCCGTCATCGCAGCTTCAACACTCCCGGATGATTCCGTGTGTGGCAATTCGTGTTTGAAGATTTCTTCGATTTCCTCCATATTCGTTTGAATCTGTTCCATATCTTGACAATAACTAATCGTTTCTTCTGCGTTTGTCAATGCTTTATTACTTAAACCTTTCCGTCGATTGCGCTCCTTTTCGATTATAGATAATAATTGCTTGAGAGTCTTTTTCATCTCATTACCAACATATTTCATATAATCAGCCGTGGTGATTACATTAAGACTACCACTTGATTCACACTGAATACAACCAACTGCTTTCTTCGAGTCCTCCGGTGTTAGGAAATAATCATTCGTGATTGCTTTACCTTCCAAACGCAAGCCTTGCGCTTCTTGTGGGGGCGGGAGTGTTTTTTCTTTGTAGATCATTTCAAAGTTACCGGTTAATGCGCGTGGATTACGCGCGTTATCAATGACAACTGAAAGCAATTACAATTACAGGTTATGTGTATTATTACGAAGCTTTTGCACAAACGTCATTTGACAAATGTCATTTTAGTTTCTGTTATGACCAGTAGAGGTAAGTGCGGTATTTATACAGCGAAGCAGTCTAACCTCTAAATAACTATGTATAGTTTGTGATAGTTTAAGTGTTGTTATTACCTTTAATAAGATCTTCTAAAACCATCGGACACAATTTAGCAGTAACACTTGTACTTGGATTTAAAGCAGGCTTTGAATTAACCTCAATCAACCAAGGTTTAAAGTCTTCTGTAATCATAAAGTCAGCACCATGCAGTTCGAACGCCTTGTTGGTACGGAATATTTGATCTTGATTCGTCAAAATGGCCGCTACAATACACTCCTTCATGCCGGGGTAAATAATTTCTTCAAATGCTTTGGGATAACCAATATTATTCAGGTAATTTTTAAAGTCGCTCAAAAACCACATGTTGTGATACGGCAAACACATATCTCGATTCCCATTGTGGTATTTGCTTTGAACCGAATTATTTGTCAAATGTATTGATTCGTGTAACTTTCTAAGGTTATAAGTTTGAGAACTAAATCGCAAATAACATTCCCTGAAACACAAAACACAAAATTTAACTTCAAAACTTATAAATACCACAACATCATCTAATTCTAACCTACAAACGACAAAACTTACTTATAAATCCAAATCGTAATCGGTTGCGTGGAACTAATCATAAACCATTGTCGTATGTCAAACTTAGTATTGTAAATCAACAACGGCTTCTCGATATATTTCTGTATGACATAACTACTAGCCTTGTTCTCCTTGATAACCTTCAAAACGTACGGCAACGTCCTACAAAAATGAATCCCCAGCCCCCTCGACCCATAACTCGGCTTCAAAATCCAAATATTCATAAACCCATCCATATCCAACCACGGTACCAAATCCTTCAACTTCTTCAACATGGTCCTTGACTTATGCACCAAAGACATTTCGCTCTCCAATCCGCTCTGCTTAAAATGATTCCCCACATGCACGGCTTTATAAAAATAATCCAAAAACGTCTGCCACTCCTTATCCGGACTAAACGGTATCTCCCGATCTATATCCTCATGCTTCAACCTCCTGGCATAATTCGCGCATTCCCTCAACGCAAAATGGAAGTAAGATAACGGCACCTTCCCCGAACTGGATATCAGCTTGGACACCTGCGACTCATGCGTGACCACAATCCATTTCAACAACGACACCGCAGCGGTAACCTTAAAATCGTAAATAAACTCATCCGGATCGCCAGTGTTCATCAGAGTGTACGACCTTGGGACTCTCAGATAAGACACGCCAGGATTATTGAACCAATACGCCGTCTTGGCACTCTCACAGAGTCCTTGTTTGTTGGCGTAGTTAAAGCGGTTCTTATTGATGACATTAATCAATGAATCCTTGAGATGTTCCGCATTGTTTCGGTAAGTATCCCGGTTTAAATCCCAGTAGAAAGCAACGGGTAAGGATCCAATCATTTTGGACATGATCACATTGCGATAGATGTGCGCCAAGTCTTTATCTTTCAACCCCAAGGACAATTCTGGAATTGACAGCGTTTGTAACCTACGAAAGAGAGCGACATCTACATGTGGAGGGACATAATTCGGATGGTACTTCTCCACCCAACCTCGTAGCAACAACGCCTGCCTGATGGAATAATAATGTCCGGATACAGTGAATGTGCGTTTGAATTTCACAGCTTGATCAACTTTCTCCCTCAACACTTTTATCTCTTCACGAAGGGGATACATGGGAGAAATAATTTTTTGGAATGAAGATTGATACGCCGAATGATTCATTTTGGATACAGTGGTGGCCAATCCATTCACATTATTGATCGCTGCAGTGTTGTATCTTAACATTGATGTGTTGGTGTTCGTTATTCCTTTGTTTGTTGACGTCAGCCATTTTGATGAGTTCGCAGCGGGGTCTTGCGTTTTAACGGTGATGACACTTTCAATTGTTCGTGAATGATATGGATTTGTTAACGTTTTCAATGTTTGCGAATGTTTCATCATGATTTCGTCCAGTTTGGCGCGCACTGTTTGGGAGCGCGCACCCCAATGCTTGTTCGCGTCTGCATTTGTTGGTAGTATTGTTGTGAGGGTTGCGGGCCGAGTGTTTCCGGAGATGGATGTTTGGTTATTTTGTAGTTTGTTTTTTTCGATTTCGATTTTATCGTATTCGTGCTTTAGAGTGTCCAGGATGCTTTTGGCTTTGATCTTTTCGCCACTTTTGGCGTTGTTTAGGGCGATGTGTTTTTGGAGACGATACTCGGGGAGTTGATAGATGGGTGTTTTAATGTTGGTCTTTCGTTTCGATTTGCGCTTTGAAATGGTGGATGTGCTACTCAGACGCGGCTTGAGGGCGGCTTCCGATGCACGTGACTTTGACGATGATCTAGTCATTGTGGATGTTCAGTTCTTGGCGCATTTTTTGTTGAATTGGTTGGTGATAAATGTTTTTTACACATTAAGGGATGATTCACTGATAATTTTGTAGCTAGATGTTATTGCTGAGCTCTAAAAATACGTACAAGAGTGAATGTGAATGATCACACTGACATTTTTTTTATTTGTCATTATTTGATGGTTTTCTGGGGTGTTTTTTTCATTGGGGTTATGGTAGGCAACACAATTTACAATTTAGATTTGGAAAAATGAGCGTTTTTTGGTTTTTAAGAAAGTTTATAGAGAATATTATGTAATACTCGGTTATTTGATGCTTGATTTTTTAGTTTGAATTTTTTTTGGAGTTTAAGAGGTGGTTTTTAATATAGCATTGAGTTTGATCTTTAAATCATCCCCTAAGTATTTTAGTTTTGTTTTTAAAGTTTGGCGGCTTTTGGTTTGTTTGAAAACAAACATGTAATGGAAATTTGTTTATAACATTTAAACTAATAAAGATAAAAATATGCACTAAAATTATTTTAAAAGTTAAATAAATTATCTAAAACTTTTGTTTAAAAAAAATTTTGGTAAAAAATATATAAACATACTATTTTTAATGTTAAACTTGAAACAAAACAAACATAAAGAAAACATTGAAGTAAAAAAAATTAAGTTTCACTTAATTGTTTATAACTTTTAAACTAATAAAGATAAAAATATAACCTAAAAATATTCTGAAAGCTATATAAATTATCTAAAACTGTAGTTTAAAGAATTTTTCTGTAAAAATATATAAACATACTATTTTTAATGTTAAACTTTAAACAAAACAAACACAAAACTAACATTGAAGTTAAAAAAATAGTTTCACTAATTTGTTTATAACTTTTAAACTAACAATGTTAAAAATATAATCTAAAATTATTCTTAGAGATAAATAAATGATCTAAAAATTTTAATAAAACATTTTTATTGTGAAAAAAATTAATCATTAAGATTTGTTATGTTAAAGTTAAAACTAATTTTAATTAAAAAATATTTAGCTAATAAAACTAAAAATTTTAATTCGTTAATAACTTCTA
>JARJDS010000095.1:0-11340 GCA_030264155.1 Atheta pasadenae
GAAGGGCGAAAACAAACTGTTAACAGCTGAATTCAAGGTGACAGTTATGAGTATACAAAGCAAGGTCTGGAGGGCGCATCCCCTAAAACCAACTTGAGCATCTCGTTAAAGACGCATACTACACAGTGTTGCAGTTAAGTGGAAAACGTAAATGTTCCAATTATCCGTTTTATGGGTACTAATACGACAATAACATGACACCTCTTTACTTTTATTAAGACGGCACTTCCGTTTTGGATCTCTTTCTGGGGCAGAAAACTGCAAGAGTTTTGGCGTGCGAGTATCCGATGCGAACCTAGCCAAATCCTAGTTTGGGACTTTTAATACGATTACAGTGGAGCAGTGTCGAGGAGAATAAAATGTGCGCTCGACGGATCGACGAACGCAAAAGTTTTTCTATTCCCGAAAATCACGCACAACCCTTTTTCACTCGAGCAATTTTTAGTTAAAAACGACAATCGGATCGTGATGGCGCACTGACGCGTCTGTTGTGTTACACATTGCGAGACGTGTTTAACCAACTTTCACGAATGTGCCATCCCGTCGTCATCGGAGAAGCGACACGCATCTTTCTCGGAGAGCGAGATAAAATTTTGGATTTTAGTTTGGAGTTCCAAACCCGGCTTGATTGTACATAGACATTTGATTCGGTGTACAAGCGTTGAAGAATCGAAAGTCGAAACTTACGAAGGGGACGATGTTTGAAAAGGAATCAAAAGTTTTTTCAACTTTAGCGCGCTTCGAATATCTGCCAGACCTGGTGATGCATCGTGAATTCTTCCTATTTCATTTAAAAGTTCACTTCAAGACCGTACCATTGTGAACAGGCGTTGGAGATAATCAGTATCATTTTATTTTCACGAAAATCTTTCATAAAAATTTTACATCAGCAAAATATTATTATTTTGATTAAATGTTAAGTGCTGCCATCTGTACTTTAAGTTGACATGATTAACTTAATTACAATCAGGTATTTTATATTTACCGTTAGCACTTCGTTCTCCTTAATGCTCCGTAACATTTTGGGCTGAAGACAAAAGCAGTGTTGGTATTCTTAGTGCGATTGAGACGTTGTTGTGTGCGCCAGACGCGCTTTATGATAATTATATTTTGAGACGACGGCAGCATGCCAGAGGGGAGACCAAATTGATAACGACGCGTAACCCCTTCAACCATGACCGTTTACCACTCCTGGCAATTTCTTATTTCTCTTAGACTTAGACTTAATGAAAATTCTCGGGGAGAAATTGCCAGTTGGAATGCACTTGCACTTTCTTGGGAAACTCTTGAGAATCCTGCACAATGTATACCATTATTATGGTTATTGCACATTTATTTAATTGAATATTATTCTACTTTTTTTAAAATCATCTTTGATGTATATAAGTTTTGATTTTAATGTTGATCCAACAACTTTTATAAGCCCGTCAAGAAAAATTACTGGTAATTCTTCACTACTTAAACACAATAATGGTTTATTTCAACCCCTAAATTATCTTCAAAATCTTTTATTGCATTTTTTTTGCTTTACCAAAGTGTCTAACTAACAAAACATAAAAAGAAAGTAAACCTTTTTATATATACTTACTAAGAAATTAGTGATTATACATATTTTGTAACATAATCTTTATACCACGCGATAAACAAAGAAATAATAATAAATAATAAATAACTTATATTATATATTGATCAATAAATATTAATATTACTAGATCTTGCTCATTGCTTTGTCGTTCATTATTAATTTGGTGTCCTTTTACAGCGTGTGTTTGTTGGGAGAAAACGCGGGTTGCATTTGAATGTAACGGCGCTGCATGGCGCGTCGGCGTCGCGACGCTATATTAAAAAGCACAGATGTAGGCCAAACATGTGTTTCGCCTGCACTTATTCTATTGCTCCGGTTACGTAAGCTTCTGCCACGTTCCGTCCGCGTTTGACTTCATGACAGCCACTCCGCTCGATATCGATTATGATTTTTTTTCGTGCATATTAATAATGCATCGGTTGCGCCGTGCGCTCTGCGGCTTCGTTATGTTTTCACTACGCATTAAACATTTTCGTATTTACACCGACTTTGTGCATATTGCATGCGGTTGTGTTATTTATACGCTCGACGAATGGACACACCGCACGCGTGCCGCGCACGTGCAAACAATAGATGCATGACCACCGCTAGAATCCAACTAGTGACAATTGTTTTTATTTTTTATTGCACTGAACGGTAAAAATGTTATTCAAGTTATTAATTTATGTATAGTTGATTAATTGTTTTATTTTATATTATTTATAGAACTGACCTGATCGAACGAAGCGTTGAGCAAGACGACGTGTCTGCGTACGTGTATTTTGATAGCGTCACGTGTTATTTGAGATAAATAGATCAGCAATCTAGTGGAGCTAATAACATCAGGGGCCGACGAAACTCCAATAAGGATAATTCGATTTGGCATCGAAAGCCCATGGGCTAGAAAGACCAGACTAGGCCATGTCTCGCGTGCTCGCGACCGCCTCCAAGAGGGCAATCACTCCAAGCCGCCGTCTTTAGTCTTTATTCTTTTTGTATCAAAAACTCTCGGATAAAAATTTCCACAAAAAACTTAAAAATGACTGAAAACTTTAGCAAAACAAAAGAATTATTATACTCGCACGTTGAGATTTTTTCAAACTTTTAATTGTCCACATTGTTAGTTGGGTTCATAATGTAAAAACTTCAAGAAGGAAATCACAAGTTTGAGTAAGGTGTAAAGTTCTAACCGCGATAATAAATCGTCCAGCAAAAGTTTTGTGTTACAAAAAAATATATTTTAAACTCACACTATTTCGTGCCGACGCGATGCATGTAATATTTTTTATTTTTTGTCACCTCTCCAAGCGCCACGAAGTAGGAAGACAAGGATCTCGATGCTTCTATGCTTCGATACTTATTGAAAACCATTCGTCATATTCACGCCTTCGTACATTTCGGCTACGACTGTTTCGTAGCGTCGTTGTCTTCGTGGATATTTGAATGCCAGCAACGTGTTCGGCAGAGGGCTGAAAACGCAAGGAAAAAAAATATAACACGCACGACACTTCGTGTTTGCCCAAACTTGAAGTGGCGCGCACGTGATATTTAGACAATCAATAGGATCAACCAAACCGGCAGGCACAGCAGGCGCTGGTAGGATTGTTATAAAGTTTACGAAAATATAATCCGAGCGAGGAAAAATAAATAGCTTTAGAAACAAAGCATCGCATTGTAAGTCCTTCAAAAGCTTTTAACAGTGTACACAAAAGAACAGGTTTTTACGCCATGGGTATAAAAATGTAATCATATTGTGTTACACGATTGAAATCTCGTCTCCATGAATTTTAGCGAAAGTTTGTAAGTCCGGTGGATAAGCAGTGACGGAAGTTATGCGTTTCTAGATAGAAAGCTCTCTCGACGGTGTTGCGCTGTTCAGCTTTCGGAGTGTGGTGTGGTTGCTCGAAGGGCCTGTATCTTCGGGTACGTTACCGCCGTACGTGTTGTGGGTAAACAGCCAAGATAGGATCGCACAACGCCTGCACGCCCAGCCCAGATTACTGATATGAATAATTTCGCAACAATTAATGAAGTGAGACCGCCGAGAGTGCGCTAAGCGCGCAGTGGCAGTGGCGAAGTGGAAGCTTTTGAAATCTCTCTTTACGAGCTGTCCCATTGCGATGGCGCAAGCGTATGTGAGACTTGCCCCATCGTCCCTTTCGTCTGCGGCTACCTTGCACGACGTAGAGTTACGACGACTTATTGTGCTCGAGGTGCGCGCCGCCCCACGCGCTATTCATCACTGATATGCGACGACGACATCGTGACCAACTTTTGTTATGCAAATTTCCGTCGGAGATTGCAATCTTTATGCTCTCGTTTTGAAGTGTTTGCGCATCAACTGAAGAGGAGTACTTAGGGCCTCCCATAAGTGTCTTATCTGTTGTGGGTGAAGGCGCCGGGCGCAATGTGCGATGTCTATTTATCTATGCGTCCTTCAGTTTACGATGAGCGAAAATACTTTGTGTTGTTGCGCAAACTTTCAGCATCGTTTTGCGTATTCTGTATTCACCTGCAAGATTGGATGCGCCATCGCTGAAATTAGCGCCGCGAAATTATTTATGAAATTCATCAGCGCGAGATAAGGCGCACAAAGAGTTAATGAATTCGCCGCTTAATTGCTTCCATTTTTGCTGGGTTTTGTTGTGTGTCTCCCAAGGTGCTTAGAAATATTTTGAACTATGCCTGAGTAAGATTTGAGGCAATATTTTAAGGATCGATAAAGTTGCTGCACCTTTACCGTTCGCGCCCGCTACCCGTTACTCGAACAGGCAAAGGAAAACGTGTATGATTTTCATCACTATAAATGAGGTCAATTGGTTCGTTGCACTCTAATACCCAGCCAAGCATGAAATATATTCGTCGAGCAAACATTTATTCACAACTAATTACACGTTTTCGTTGTTAGTATTTGATTTTATTCTTACGTTTTTTATTCCTAATAATTTTATTTCACTTAAACTTACAACTAACACAAAAATAGCTTTAGTAATACTTTAAAATCATTTCTAAGCTTTTGTAATTTATTTCTTATTAATGCAGCGTTTAAAAATTCACTCGGTATATTTCGAACGATAGGAAACCACAATCGGCGGATGCCAATTTCGCAAATCATTTTTGATCTCGGTAGCGCCGGCGGTTTGGCCATCAGATCAGATTTACATTTCAGTGATTTACATTTATTGGATATAGGCAGTCGAAAATCGTTTATCAGAGGGCGCTCGGCCGGCTCACGCATGCCACGACCATTTGGAGGCCTTAACCGGTGCGGGCAGAGCGCAAAGCAGATCTGCGGCTTGATGCCGTAACTACATAAACATTCGAAACGTTTTCGACTCTGCGTCTAGTTAATAACCGGGTTATCATTGCAGATAGGACGGCGGCGTGGCATCGGCGACGGTACGTAATGAAACTGTCCTATTCCGCTGCCGATGCGGCCTAATATCGCGCACTACATTATTCGCACGCCACGATCGCTAAAAACCACTTCTGCGCTGCCTAACTATCTCGCCGCTCCCGAAATGTGAGAGCCCATCGTCGACGAACCGCGCTAACGTCGTCGCGAGCGGCTGGTAATGGTCGTAGTCGTTTGCTCGTTAAATTTTATACAGTCAGCGCTTGCTTTATGCATGCGTTATGCCCTGCGGCTGGATTCAATTATCCTTTTATGTAGGATCATCTATAATTATAGAGTTTTATTGCTCCGCATTTCAATTTTTTTTATTGCATATACAAATAATCAAGATAACCAAGACTGGGGGTACGTTTTGATTTTACATATCAAAATAGATTAATAGTAATATCCGAACTATAACGAAACAAGCAAACAGGAAACCGGAAGTGAATGCAAGTGTTGCGCTCACGTATTGTGCGGCCTCATTTAGATGGGTGGTGTTCAGCCATTAGGTAAGATATCTGATTATGTAGCAAACTATAACTGCCCCAGCTTGCTGCTACAACTACGAAGTGTGGGCGGCAATAGTTTGCTGGGAAGCGCGTTACAGATTATCACCTGAATTCGCTGGCGGTGGCTTTATAATTAATGGATAGTAATATTACCGAGACATTTCGCCAATGGGAGATGTGAGATATGAGATGTAGGTGGTAGATGGTAGATGGTGATGTCACTTATGACGTTTCCACATATAGATGAATGAAAGCATATGCAATGTTTGTGTTTCAGAATAAATTATTGAGCAAAATAAAATAATAACAGTGGTGTTAATTTAGTTGTATGATGGTATGTAAATAATATCAGAGATACTGCATGTGCAATGTTCAATTTGCGGTATAAATTAAGTGTGCGAGCAGCTGCTTGTAAAGTCAGTGCGGAGCGCGCAGGCACGTTTTGAGCTTTTATGAATGTGTAATAAGAAACTTCGGTGTGGTAAACTCATCAAACCATTAACGGCGGCGCTCGCTTTATGTCGCCGCGATGCGCCGCTAAGCCTCCTGAAATAATGACTGAGATTCAATAAAGGCGAATAGTTTCTCGGGCGAAAACGACAAAAGAGCAAATTGCAGCTAGTAATTAATGATTTGCGCATAGTTTCGGCTCGGCGATCAATTTAACTGTCTCTCCAAATCGCAATTTAACTTGTTTAGCTCTTCTCCGGGGAGAAATTCCATATTGTATCCGGTTTTGCGGTTGGCGCGCCCGTCGACGTGCCGACGCTTCTGCCATCCTGCTGCATGTGTATACGATCGTTCGGTAGAATGCAGAGCTCGTTGGAAGCCACTAAATGCGTTGATATTGTGCCACTTTGCATGTAAATGTCGGGGAAAATTCGTCGAACTGCTAACCCAATAAATGTTACACTCTATCCGGAACACCACCGGAGTAGATACCACTCGCACGAGTATCGTTCCATTAAAAATAGAAAAAACAACCATTGACTCTCGTCGTAAAAAACAGTTTAATTAACTAAAAATGACTCCAAATTGTTCACGATCGTTTTTTGTAGCTGAGTGGTTTTTTGTGACTTAATGAAAACGACATTGCCAAAGCGGTGTAATCAAGTTTTATCTATTAATGAATTAAAACCAATTTCTGGCTGCATGCGAGTGTATGAGTCGTGAGCCATTTACGTTCACGATTGCTAGTATATTTGACCAGGTGTGTGAGTGTGGGGTGGAAAAACAAACCGCGGCAATTATATGGCGGCTATGCGCTTAATGCCGGCACACGAAAATGCAGTAAAGCGTTAACGAAATGCGAATGCAATAAGAGCCTAGGCGGTGGAAGCGAATAACAAAAACAAAAGCAAACATAGAGACATTAGACAACGGCGTGGTGCAGTAACGAAGCTTGCGGTGTGTTGGAGGCGGCGTACCAGAAACACGAAACTGGTAAAAACTGAAATGCATCCCATTATTGTTATAAATGCGGTCTGCGCTGAACGCCGGAACACGACGAGCAGACAATTCTATAAATTGCGCGAGTTATTCCATATTCAAATGCAGGCGTATTTTACATATTTTAGTAATTAAGGTACGCCGACGACCGCCGCCACCGCCTAGCGCTCGGTCAACACAACATAGATGTGTATCTGGCACAGATCCTTTTGCTTACACTTACAGATTGTTACAAATGTGCAGCGCTTTGCCTGCAATTGCAAAAAACCTCACTTGGTATTTATAATGAAATAACTCTATTTACATTTATTTGCATTATCATTTAGTTTATAGTTTTGGTCAAATTATTCATCAAAAGTATTTAGAATAAACTAATTAAATCAATTTATAAAATCAAAAATATTGTTTATTTGAGCATAAGTTATAAATAAAATTTACCAAAAGTAATTAAAGTTAAAAATGAAATATTACAGTTTTTAAAAATTAGTCTGCTCCACCTTCCCCAAAGTTGGTTTCTACACCTGCGTTTGCCCTATCCGCAACATCATCGGTGTTTACTTTAAAATCTCGGTCTGCTTCCCCTGTTATAGAAAAAAATATAATTTAAGTTTTATTTAATTAAGAATAAATATCACTTACCCTCTCCGTCATGTTCATGTTCAGGAACTGGATAAGCTAAAGTGCTCAGAGCCAGGATAACAATTAAAAGAATTGTGAAAATATTGAAGAAACGCATTGTGATTGATTTAAACTCAAAATTTAAATGATAATTATATCGAAAAACAGTTTGGGTTATATACAATTTAATTATTTATATAACCGATAAAATATTTACTATAAAATATATTTACAAGTAAAACGCAGACTTTTTTAAAAATACCAATAACAATAAAGTAAAATAAATAAAAAATGTAAATGTAAATATTATAATTGGAATTTGTAATAAATAACAGTCTGGAATTGTTTTGTTTTATTGTTTTGACATCCGAATAACCAGATTAAAAACCAAAATGAAATTATTTGAATTCCAAGTTGTTCTAGATAACTTTTGATTATAATCCTTGGAAAGTTGATTATTTCTTGATTGTGTCGTATTTGCTGTAATCATTTAATGACAGTGGTGTTGGCGACATGTAAAAATGATGAATGCAAAATTTTATCCCTGACTGTCGTTAACTAAAGCAGGATTAAAAGGTACTTCACCCTTTACGACTTTTATGCACCGTAATTAACATATCGCACAACACGGTGCAAGCGCATTTACAAATGTGCTAAACCAACCAAAGAGTTGGAAGGAAGTAAAACTAGAAAAGCTACAACTGCAACTAAAGTCTGGATGCCACACAGCTCTGGTTGTGTCGTAAAATATAAACGGCGTCGCACAGCATAGCACCCACGCTTGAAAATTTATTCTATATGATAAGAAATGAAAGGATATATTTATTGTTGGTATATTAATTACGTTGAATTATGAACGCAATCACGACATTTGTGCATGTCAGCCTCAATGGACGGCTGGGCGAAACATAATCTGAGGGTATACAGTAGTTGTACTTGGTCAAGAGGCGGTAGACTCGGAATACAAGTTTCCACTTGCATACCAACATGAAACGTTACAGTTGCCGTGACGTGCAACGGCTACATTTACAACTTTGCATACACATTCAGTTCACAAGTGAAAGCAGAGTTTGGCTCGGTTTGCTTCGTAGGTTCAATCGGGTTGCAATGCTCGGGAAAAAAGAGCTTTGCAAAAGAGGAAAGATTGGAAAGATATACGAAACCCTTTATTATTCCGCGCTCGAAAATACGCAAAAGCTGTCTAAGGGTTGGTTGGACCGCTATACAATCATTGCATGTCGCCGCCGCTACTACCACAAAGTTAGTTTATTCGAGGAATGCTGAACACATGGAAATTTGTAATTTACATCGGCTAACAACCTCATTATATGCTTAGTTTTCATGTTTGCAATTTATTCAATGCTGTAATTTGATCGGATGGACTGTGTATACTTTGTGATATCACTGCGGGTTAGATAATGCTAAATATTCATGAATGGTCGAATAGATAATGATTCTAAATATACGTACATTGAAGAATATCTCACAAAGCTATGTTTTCAAAACGCATAACCTCAATAAAATTTATTTTGTATTTTTAATTTAAAGATTAGTGAAGATATAAATGTTTGACAAATAATGAAGATTGAACCAATGTCTAATGTTGAGTCCAAACATCAATTCTTCATCTTATTTAAACCTCTCGTTTGACGTCTGCATCGCTCACATGAGAAATGTGGCAATTCAAAGCACAAAAAGTAAATTAAAGATCTATACACATGAGATTATCTTTAAAAGACACATTCAAACAAATTCGAACATAGACTGGTATCTTGTCGCTGCTTGACTACGCGACGTCTGGGATTGGAGGCGGCGAATCAGTGCTTCGAACTCGTGCCTCCTTCGTTTTCAGATTCAATCACTGAAAAGTTTTATTCGTCGCACAAAGTACTCGACGGCGCGTACGATGTAACCGTAACAGGATAAAATCATATATTGCAGCGATGGCAAATTTTTTCTTATTGCTTTTGAGCGTCGGTGGCGGGTGGCTGGATGTTGGTTACCGAACGATGTTGTACGTAAAGGAGTGCGCGCCGCGCTTCGTTCCGCTTCCATTACATGTGCGCTTTGCTCCATCGGCTGCTGCTGCTTCGTTTGCCAGCTCGGGCGTCGCATAAACTCGCGCATGGTTGGGGACTTTAAAGGATCTCACTTCTAAATTGAACAAGGGATTTGCCGAAGAAGATGCAGTCCTTGCGCTTCGATCCTCAGACATCCCGCTTTTGGGGGATGGAAGCGAGCTCAAGCCAACAGCCAAACCAAGCCGATCGGCTTGTTTCCCTTGGATTTTCTTGTGTAATGATTATTTCTGAGATTGCTTGTACACATATTTTTTATCTTCTTTATTCCGTGGTATAATTAATCGATAAAAACAGGAAATTTATTTCGAATAAAGTACGTTATTATTATTTTCTGTTTTGCTTGCTTCAAAATCGATTTGTGAGTGTACCCACCTTACAAGGTATAGGTATGTGCGAAAAGGGCAACGTCGAGTTAAAGGTTTTATTGATTAACTTCCTTTCGGCGGGTTCGAAGCCATTAAGTCTTTCTGGAAGAAGAAAGCAATGTCGTAACGCAGCGGTTGGGGGTATTGAAAACATCGAAAATACGAAGGAGACGGAGAAAAGGAGCCGTCGGCGCGAAGTGGAAGTTGTTGAAGGACTCCAAGGTACGCATGTATGGCGTTGAGTCGACCTCGGCAAATTAAACTTCCACCGACTCGCTTTTAATGAAGTGTTTGGTTACGTTTTATACATACGCACGCAGCAAAGTTGTTGCCTGCTCTCCAAGACTTTATATGAAACAGAAAAGTTTAAGGATCAAACACGGATCGAAAGTATATTGTTTCAGAAAATACCTTTATATTATTCTTTGCGGCGAGTCTTTGACATGTGCGCAATACGTCCGGCAATAAATGTTTCAGTTCCAGTTGAACAAATATACTACCAACTTTGCGTCATATTGCGTCACATGCCCCATAGACATAACCTACATAAATACATAAACAATATTTATTCAATTTTGTGCTTTTATTTATTTAAAAAATACTATAATTTAAGTTCTTAGTCCATTTCGTGTTAAATATGTATGTAAATGAACCTACCTCAACTTAACGAACACACGCACCCCTTTCAACAGCAGAAAAAAATGAATAATAATGAGATTTTTGTTGCTTTACATTAAAATTTGCACTCGGGAATATTACCACCGTCAAAAAAACAATTTCCGTTCTAATCTATTTTCCACATTAGTATTGTTACAAATAATTACGGCATTGTTAAAAGAAACATTTCCAAAGTATTTTATTTTGGCCATCAAAGTTGAGCAATTTCTAGATTTTTTTAGATTACGTTATGGAAAATCGCTGAGGAGATACCTGTATTATCCAATTCTTTGGTTCTTATTTTTTAATTATAGATAAAGAGTTGTTCTTTAACGTATGATCTAATATAAGTTGAAAAACATCCCCGAAGTATTCTATTTTGGCCTTCAAAGTTGGTCAATTTTTTGATTTTTTCGATTTTCGCTGTAGAAAACTGCTCGCATCTCCTCACCATATTATCCAATTCTTTGGTTCTTATTTTTTAATTATAGTTAAAGAGTTGTTCTTTAACGTATGACCAAAATTTAGACGGAAAACATCCCCGAAGTATTTTTTTTTGGCCTTCAATGTTGGTCAATTTTTTGATTTTTTCGTTTTTTGCTGCAGAAATCTGCTCGTATGTCCTCACCATATTATCCTATTCTTTCGTTCTTATTTTTGAATTAGAGTTAAAGAGTTGCTCTTTAACGTATGACCAAAT
>JARJDS010000121.1:0-11804 GCA_030264155.1 Atheta pasadenae
TACTCGCACCGGTGATGGGGGCACTTACAACCCACAATGAAAATGGGATTTTAGATACTTAATATATGAATAATTTAAGAAAACGGAAGAGATTTACATGCAATCAAGGGAAATCAGTGTGACAAATAATAATTTTTTTGTAATCAACCAAGTAGGAGCCTTCTAAAGAGGAAAAAAGTCCTGTATAGGTCAGGAGAGGGCTCCCAAACGGATTAAGTCAGTATTTTTGAGTTGGTTTAGTGAAAACACCTGTAAAGACAACTAAAACCTTCAAAAGACCAAAGAGAGATCTTCTGGGGAAGCTCAGAAATCGCTCTAAAATAAGGCCCCCTAAAGGGGCAACGAAGGCATCTCTTAAAGGACTCCCAAATAGAAGGATTGAAAAGACAACTGAAGCAGCAAAGTTATTGTAAAGGTAAATTGTTAATCAGAACGAAGTCATCATTTAAAGACAAAATTTCAGAATTAAATTTTGTTGGGTAATTTGAAGCAACATTATTCCACAATTGCGGATACTTGGAAGCATCGAACACTTTGCTCGCGCTCGTTTCGGTCGGCGGTGGAAGATTAAAAGGAATTATGACCAAACGCGTCCTCGCGCATAACCGGCACGTTTGATGAAGACATAACAAGCGTCTAACGGCCGAACGAGCGACGCCGTGCGCGCTCATGTAATGACATTAATCCGGACAACTTGAACGCACCAAACAACTTGTTAACGAGTCGCGCGCCCGCCGAAAATCGTAAAGTTTTCGAACGCGCCACAATTTTCCCGCCACAAAAACGGAACGTCGACTAACCCACCACTATAAAACCAACACCAAGTGTTCCCCAAACCTGGCAACCTGGTAAAGAAAGTTAGAGGACGAAACATGTAAAGAGACACAATTGCATGTACCCGCTGTGTGTTTCTGGGATCCGGTCGCAATTAAACAATACATTCGACCCTGTTTTGAACGATCCTTTTCGGCATTGCCAACGTATACACTCGACTGACATTATCGTGGTCCGGAATTAATTTTATTATTGCGTCGGGGACTGCGGAGGCTGTTAATAAAGATAAGATTTACCTAAAATTAATCGAAACACACGAGCATGGGTAAACACGGTCACGGCAAATCCGGGACCTAAACAGCCATTCTGGTTTAGAGCACGAGGGAATTTATACGCCATGAAGGTTATGAAGAGATCTTCCGAGATCAAGTGTGTATTAAATATTTTAATGTGTCATAATTCGGACTCACCTATGACGGTTAACTTGACCCGTAGGTTTTTGGTGGGAGAACGAAGATAATCAATTCTGCATCGGTATTCTCCTTCTTCCTTCTCGCCGATGTTATCGATGCTTAGAGTGCTGGGTTCTGTCATGGTACGGAAGAACGCACGACTGTCCAGGGAACTGTCCTGCCATCTATGAGCTTGATTACTTGATGTTCGGGTATCATAACTGAAATGGAAACAAACAAATTTAAATCAAACGTTTTGTAGCCCCAAATTGGTTGGGGATAAATATTCGTTGGATTTTTTGGCTTTTGTGTGACATAAAACGTGCTGTATCAATCGTTTGATGAAGCTTTTTAATTATCTAGCATAAAAAATGTTTGCAAAACGTTTGTGTATTTTGTAAAATAGGGATGGAAAATGTGAATGTCGAAGGGAAAATAATCATCACGCATGTGTCATTAATTTTAACCGTACTATTTTTTTTGTATAACAAATGTAATGGTGATTTGTTTAAAAAACTGCTTCATAAAAACTTAAATTAGGTTATCCCAACCCTTTGGAAACATTTCCAGTTTTCGTTTTGCGTTTCGTTTTCTTTATTGGCTCAAATAAACGTTTTACTGCACGAAATTAAGATTATTTATTTTAGATTCGCTTATCGCGTATGAAACATTCGACTTTATGGGGCTGTAAAACGAAAAGGAGGAAAAAATCCGATGGTCCTCCAAAAAATCACTCCACACACTGAATGTTTAATGCAAAGTCCCCAAAACCCAACGGAAAAAAAAATCAACGTAACCTCAAATAATTGCCATTTCACCTGCGAATTTTATACAAAATTTTAAAATTATTTTAGGGTTAAAGTTTCCCTAAAGATTTTTAGTAATATTTTGTTGGTTATGTGAATACCATGTAGATGCATTATAAAAATCCCGACGCCGATGGCAGTGACCAAGCGTGGCAAAGTTGGGCGAGCGTGAAGGGTGCAGTGGTGCGCGGATATCGGACGCGGACGTTAAGGAAATGGAACGATTTCGGGGGGAAAACCGACGGCGGCGTTGGCCGGCAATGTGAGCATGCATTTCGCGTTTTCCAATATTGACGATTGTGCGGTCATATCGTTGCCAGGCTCGGCCCACACGGGTCCAATATGTAAATTGTGGTGCGTTGAACCGCCTAACCACGTTCCGCACATAAAACTACCCTTTGCCACTCAACCCAAGCGCGGGCGCGTCTTGCAGACCAAAACCAGCGCGCTCTGCTTCTGAATGGTTCAAAACTCTCTCTGTGTTGAACGAAAGCTTTGTGATGAGGTTGGGTTTGGGAAACAGTATGTGTATCGGCTTCATCGCCCAGGCGCCCAAATCTGAGTGCCCAAATTTCGAACCTAAATGCAAAAGAAAAACAGAATAACGACGACGCCGGCGACGTGGCAGATGCAAACCGAGCTTGGGAGAAAAGATCTCACAAAAAAAGAAATAAAAGAAAACCGAAAGCCAAAGAAATATAAAGATTTAATTGGCACAAAGTCTATCGGGTAAACGCGGTGCGCATAACAAACACACTTTGCATTGAATTCAACCCCTAAATCAATACTGGTTATAATTTTTTTTTAACAAAAAAAAACACATGGTATATTTTATATTTTAAGATATTGCTTTAACTCTAACCTACTTCTTTTCTTGGTAATAGTTTAGTGTATTAGCATAATAATAATCCGGATGTGACAAGCTGACATCAATTTTCCTGAATTTCATTCTTGGAGAAAAAGCCGCGCGCTGCGAGATGATGGAAAACGCTGGAAATTTGCACGCTCTCTTAAACATTTAAGCCTTTCCTGCATTTTCCGCCCGTCTGGCTAACGCGCCTTACGTTTCGTACGTTCCTGGCGTTCATCTTTTCTTCCTAACATCTTTTTCATCCTTTGTGTATGTGTGCATTTGCGTTCACTTTCGAAAAATTGATGTTCAACTTCAACATCGTGTTAAACTCGTGGATTTCAAGAATCCGTGCATCCGGTGCGTCGAGGTGTCCTTGTAGGACCTTCGAGCGGGCATCCTGTAAGCAAACACTTTCGGCTATTTCCGGTCGGCACACATTTAACCGGTGCTCGCCGGGAAACTCTTAAAGTCTTGCCGGGGGTAGATATATAGAGCGCGACTACATTTCGACTTCCTGCCTTTTCCGAACTACTAAACACTATCTTAAGAGTGAACTGTGGAGTAGTCGGCGTGCATGGGGTGTGGTGCTCAGGTCTGGAGATAATTTAACCGAAGCTGGAAGAAGAAGTTGGGTGCCGAGTGGCGGTGGGTGCACACGTGCGAAAGTTCACTATCTCGTACAAAACGTTTTAGTTCTGTTTTTCTTACAACTACAGAACAAAACCAAATCAAAAAAGATTTACGATCTTCTAACGTTTTAATCGAGAACGAATTTCTATTAAAATCAATTTTATGCTTGATTTGTAAAGATGATCTGATGTAGTATAATACACATGTTTATGTTGGTTGACTGACGTCAATCAAATGCAAAGAAGGATTTTCACATTTCCTCCCGACTCCCGACTCCCAACTCGCTCAAAGTCTCCACCGGGTTTTTAGCATCAGCTCAAGTTCAAGTCGGATGTCTGGCAGCTGATGCTTCGCGCCTGATGTGCTTGATTCTGGTTGAAATCCTCACATTGGGTACCAATCTGCTGATGCAAGCAGACTCTTTAAGGACGTTTATTCACATACACACTCACTGACAAGAAGCTGCACACACTTCATCGTGTTTATTAGATCTAGGGATATGGATATGGCAAGGAAGCAAAGACCTCGAAGGACATTCAACGTCATAACATTCGTCATGTCATCCACAGCGGTCCACTCCATCTTCCACGCCGCTATATGTGTGTCCCGCGCCATCATCATCAAATGCAAAGTGCGAGGAGAATTGCTATGACGATGTGCTGAGAGTTGGCGTCGAGGCGAGAACTCCTTAAAATTGTTCCGAAAATATATGCAAATTGAAATTAGCATAAACGCCGAGAGAGCTGTGCTCGCGCTGGTATGCAGTTCGCATGATTGTTTTTGTCGGAATAATCCGACCATTATAGCCCCGTCAAGTTCTTGCCACGACCTCGCGCCAGCAGCAAGGCATCAAACACTAGCAAGCCAGTAGTAGTCCTGAAGACTTCTGGTGACTTCTGAGTTCCTGACTAATGGCACTTTGTTTATTCTGCCGAGTCTTAATGTATTTTCGCAACGCTTCCAAACGCACAGGATATTAAAATAACAGACAACACCAGACACAAGACAACAACAAAGAAGTCAACGACTTTTCATTGCAATGATGCTGTGACATAACATAACATAAGAAATCAAATGCGGCGACCTCGCCGTCCTGAACTAAGCACTGTGGTTGAAAGTTTTTTGTACGAGGAGTTTTGACCCCGCCGATGTTGCTGCTGCTGATGGAGTTTTTGCCATGACAAAATCATAAATGGTTATAACGACCGATGCAGCTGGCGATAAGTCTGCCGGTTATTGCTTTTCTTTGGAAGCTTAGCTTGATGTCGGGGGTGCCAAACTATCCCCCAACTTTGCACACGGCAAAAACAATAGTTATCTAATATCCGGCCTTATCTCATTTAACTTTTTTCTTCATTTTAAGTTGGTTTTTAATCCAAACCAAGTTACATATGTTACCGGAATCATTATAGTTTGAACCATGTTTGTGAACTGTGTGTGAAATCCGTAATTCTGAACGTTGGGGTGTGCGGTGCACTTAATACACAAAGTTATGATTGTTCGCAGGCTTAAGACGGCAGAGACACCTGTTTACACACGATAATCAGCAGCAGGCTAAAACGGCAATTGGAAAGCTGGAAAGCTCGCCATCGCTAGGATCCTGGGCTGTTATCGGCGTGTGAGGGCCCGGAAGCTATGTACTCAGCTCGTAAGCCGAAGAAACAACTTGCGCGGAAAGGTAAACAATACTAGCCCCCAGCGAATTTAACACCAAATAATAACGTAAATTGATAATCAATAATTTAACATTAAGAAACCCGATTAAACACTCCAAGATGGCAACGTAAATATTTAAATAAAGAACAAAACTAAAAGGTAAAATGAACGGTTGAAGGACGTTGCTGTCATGACCTAAAAATGTACCAAATTATACTCCGTCACGACCTGGTCTGCTCTCCCAGGTTAGTATTTCTCTTCAAGCGTTTGGAGAAAAATAGGCCAAAGTTTTATTGCGCGATAAAAATAAAAGTGTGTGCTAAGTGTGATCGCCCGGATAAGCGGCGAAGTGGGTTCGACACGGGCGTGCAAGACCTCACCAGCACGAGGCGACAATTTCGATGGCGAGGCCATAACATTAGCTCATGTTCGAAACAAACTGCTCAATTTTCAACCTCGTGACATTCCTTCCAGAACCTTCTACCTTTCTTCATCCACTTCCAGCACGAACAATTCACACAGAATTTACCCAGACATTTCAAAACTCTAACTTCTTGCAAGTACTTTAGTCTCTTTAGAGAATATTTAAAATGTTAAGCTCAAATTGAAGAACTGAATGAATGGTTGACATAAAGTTGTATGAAGATTGTAAGTTGTGAGTACATTAGTAGTGCGTCTTGGGGAGTAGAATCCGGCGCCAGAGCAAGAGCACGTTTATATTAGATTTGAACATTAGCCGAGTTTATTTAACCACCATTTGCATTTAGACCCTGGTGATGGCAGCGAAGTGAGCAATATACGCGGAGCGTGTCTCCTTCGACTAAAGAGGATGCGGCACGCCGTGCGAGGAATAAAATCGAGTGTCCCGGACTTGATTCCCCCAACGCCAGTGATGAAGAAAGCGTGGCTGGTACGAGTAGCTGCTAGCAACCGGAAGGAAACTCCTCAACATTTATATTTGCTTGGAAAGTTAGATTTAATGAGGAAACGAGAAAACGCTTAATGTGATTTTTATTTTTATAACGTCATAGAAGCCTTAGCGTCCTCCTAAGTGACTAAACCTTTAGCATAGTAGTCTTCAGGTCTTAGTTTGCTTAAGTCCGAGCACAGTTGGCAAGTTCGCTAATGACTGTTCAATGTAACGAGAAGATAGATTGAAAGTCAAGGAGCTTAATTGGTGTTTAAGCACATGTCTTCTCGGTCTTCCGATTAAGCAACCCCCAACTATGGTAGTACAGTACAATGCTATTCTTAATCGCATCTGAAACTTAAGGATACTGAAACCAGAAGGGTAGTCCTGGCTGTAGTAGTAGTTGAGTAGTCCGATGGGATTTGCGCCTCAAAACGCTTCGGTGTGCCGCATCACGCTTCGGAAGCTGGGTAACTGGTCAAGTCGATTGATTCGACTTGGATGGTGCGTGAGCGTGAGCAAAATGCACCACCAGCCTGATAATTACCCCCTAGAAGCAGAAGCATGATGCGTGACTGCGGCGAGTGGAAAATCAGCTCGACCTAGATTATGACCCAACACTTGTAATCGATATCAAACTATCACAATTACGGACTATTCTCATCGAGAACAAGAGATATCCTTGCACAAAAATAACGAAAAAGATTCTATCCCGCCCAAGGAAAATAGAAATGTCTCGCAGACTTGTAGACTGGATGTAGTACAGCGTTAGAATCTAGGTCGTGAGTAATTTCCCGTGACGTGCATGCACTTGTTTCGCTTAACTACCAACCCCCACCATCGCCAAGAGTCTGGAGCTGCAGTAAGAAAACCTCGCACGATACGGAGCGTGACGTACAAACGTAGCAAACCAGCAAGAAGCAAGCCAAGGGCGAAGATTTAATAAGCCACCTTTAGGATACCTTCAGGACACACGACACAAGACACAAAGTACGAAGGTAAAACACACTGAAAGACAATGTACGATGCTACTGCTGAGGGGCGCATGCATTATTCATTTTCCCTAAATAAATATCAACTAGGGGGAATGAATGAAGACGGATATTGTCAACAAGGACAACAATTTATGCAGGAAAAAATGTTTTGATTGAGGGTTGAGTGTGGGAGTATTGATCAAGCTGTCGATATAAGTAGTGTGGGCATTTTGTAAAATGATCAAGGTTTAGTTCAATTATCTAACTAGGCCACACACCACTATATAGCTATTGAGCAAGGTTATTATAATAATTTGTAATTGATAAATCGGTGCAAGCCGCACAAAGCTTTAGAACGCACCGAACTCATGCGGTAACGATGTTATTGGGGTTGTTTGGGATAATTGGTGAAACCGACACTTGACCAAGACTGATGATTAGTCATTAACTATCAAAACATGTATACTATACTCTAAACTTTTCTAACCTAGAACTTAACCTAACTAAATATAAATTTTTGGTTAGGAAATAACATAGTGACGTAAATTTTTAAAAATGTTGATAAACGACATTCCAGGATGTTTTTCGTGTTTACACATGATCTAAATGTCTGAACTTTCGGCGGCACGCGGAAATATATGCGACCGCAGAATATTTCCACCCCCCGACTTTGCTCGACATCGAGCGTCGCTTCGACACGGCGCGACAAGATTGATGGCCGATAAAATTACTGTTAACACGGAGATAAATTGACGATATATTTAAAGTTCGTTCGGTTTCCGTTCTTCCTTTTTCGTCATTTTTCCGTTCTCTATATACCACCCCACTCGCACCACACAGCCGAGTGGCCCGCATTCGTCGACGGCGCGCAGAAAAATGAGCGCGATCGATTTCCACCGCGTTGAATTTTCACACATACCCCACCCCACTCCCCTCAAAGAAACGAAAAAACGAAAATAAAAAATAAAAAATAAAAATCGTAAAAATTTACGATAATACATACTTTCCATTAGACACCCCCCCAAAAAATTCGCACATAAAATACATAAAATACATCAAATTTATAACAGGATAACGAGCGTGAGTCCTGCTGGCACAACATGTGTTGGCGGAGTGTTAAATGCAAACTGTTAACTTTAATATTCTTTGAAAACAACATTTTTAATCAAGTTTAATAAAGTTTTATGTGTTTCTGTGAACATTATTAACGATATTCTTGAATTTCGGGGGTGTACATACCATAAAACCTAATTTTTTGTAATGTTTACTTACTAATGTTGCAACGCTGTAATTCTTTCTACACCTCGTATAATTTTATTTGTGATTATAATTAATGCCGCGTGAAACGTATCTCTCTATCAACGCGTGTAATTTATACGCGCTGGAATCTATCCCGCAGAATATAATCGTTAATCAAGTAATTAGAACGGCGGCGCTCGTTTGAAAAGCGTTTAATGGTGCGTTTAACGCATTCCCGACCGAAATCGCTGTTTGCGCGTCGCGGCAATTTGTTTTTATCATTATGTTCAGACCGCGATCGGTTTTCATACAACCCGATTCCGCATCAGAATGAGACAATCAACAAATCGCTTGATGCACACCTCCAACCTACAACAATTTACAATCGCCATTAACACCCGAATGTAAATTGCTCGTAAATTCCCAACGAACAATAATAATATTTATTGTTGGAATTAATATTTTTTACATTTAAAAGTTTTAGTTGTAAAAACCCAAAATTATTTTGTTAATGAAGTTGTATCTACAAAATCCTAAAAGTTAGTTTTCCACACACGTCCAGACAATGCGTTGTTATCTCGCTAGATAAATCTAGATCTCCCAACGTGCGGCCATCTTTCGCCCTATGCTCATTCGTTCATATTTCGCACGTTTCGCCCGAAACACCTAACAAAAATCCAACGCTTCGTAATTCTTTGCGCTCGCTTGCTTTCTGCTGTTTTTTACTCCCCCACTTGTTCGGGCGGCGTTTTTATACAGTCCCGAGCAATTTCTGAAAACGCATATAACTAACTCGTGAATGTTGCGAACGCCCACAACATAACAAAGACTTTGGTCGTCTTCCCGCTCTAAGTTCTTTGTTATTTTCTGTGTCTCTCCGCACGCTTGCTGTGTGTTTTCTTTATTTTTCTTGCGTGCAGAATGTCAAGTTGCTTTTTATGCGCTCGAGTAATCCACTTTGTGGTTAGCACAATGTTGTGCGCACACTGGAGCAAAAAGTTCGAGCAGAGACACACGTGGACTTGCCGAAGAAATGGTCGGAATTGCGTTCGAGGAGTTTGGGAAATTCCCCCGATGGGAAATCTCGTTGCGGACACGTTTGAATCGGTCTAATCTCACCACTATCACCACCACCACAATAAAAAACTAAACTTATAAGAATAACATTCAAATATAATCAAAAAATATTTAAAAAATAAAAAATAACCAAAAATTTTAAGGTTATCAAATCTAGTTAATCATCTAGTTCCAACCCTTGTTAGTCGATTTGACACTTTAGCGCTGGTGTAGCGCGCCTGAGGTGTAATTGAGATTTATTGATTAGGACCTCGACGCGCTTGCATAAATAAGAAAAGTTTAGTTATTTATGAAATATTGATGAAGCCGCTTCTTGGGAAGAAACACCACCACGACCTCTGCTACCAACACCAACGCCGTAATCATCAAAACATGTACAATAAATGGTGAAGTATACCACTTGCGTCTTCCTGCTTCTTGGTCGGTGTTATTTAACTGGATATATTATGATAGATTGCACTTTGTCCTTTGTGACGCTTCCAAGGAAAACTGATCCTTGGTTACTAACTTTTGATGTTCCAACGTGTACTAATTGTTGTAGTTCGCAAACTATACATGATCATCTATTAAGATGATTCATTGCATTTCGCCCCCATAAAATTTTAAAAATTTAAAAATTTTTTAAAAATAAAATAAAATTTATTATGCACCAAGGTGTCTTTCAGTTTTCCCGTATTCGTTTCATGCCGTCGAAATCGTTGATAAATGAGACACGATCAATTTGTGCTGTCTTAACAAATATACAATGTGTTTAGTTAAAGATGTTATTTCTCTTCATGATATTTTCTAAAACAGCTCGCATTCTATAACCATCGTATATATAATACTTTGCGTTTGGTGTGGCGTACATGACCGGAAAATTCCGCACGTCACGGAAAAGCGATATTTATATTATATTCATCATACGTGTGGCGCCGGCATAACCCGTCTCTGAACTCTGAACTCTTTTGTTTTCGCTTCCTTATCTTTCGCGTCAGACGTATTTTTTGTTCTTTGTCAAGCTATATACCAAACTGTACAACATCACAAAACTTTTTCCTACAAAATCGCAATTTACTTTATTGGTGGCGCGTCAAAAATACATTTTTAAATCACTATAAAACCCTTCTGACATTCCTCCAACCTCAACTCCATAACCAAACTTTTAAAAACAATGAATTTAAAAAAATTAATATGTAAAATCCAGATTAAAATGTTAATCAGACTATAAAAATTTTATCGCAAAAAAAAACAGTGAACAAAAAGCTTCAAGCTGTGATAGAATGTATTGTGTATGCTGTTCGACACAATGGAAATTACACCCCACGTAGTGCTCTATAATTAGTCGCAATAATTTACGAATTTATCATTCCATCACGCCGGTAACCCCAGCAGGTCGACCAACCGGCCAGGTTGCGATAAGCGAATCGTCATTTTGTCGCCCTGCGATGTGAAGGTATCGCACGCGCACGGCATTAAGTAAATTGAATTAAAATGGTTGTGTTTACTTTGACAACGCGGTACATATGGCACGAAGGGTTGAATTTTTCATAATTCTATTGAAAAAAAATGCAATCGATACCAACACGATGCAACACAAGTTTCTGTTGAAATATTGATCATACAAAATGTAAGTTGAAAAGTCGTTTTGTCGTTCATTTCGTTCATTTCGTTTATTTTGTTCAAAATGTGAAGTAGCAACCGTAAAGTATTTACCTGTATATTGGAGTGTGTTCGTCCTTGTACCAGACCACCAGGACAACACTGTCGTTAGGAGCCGGAGGCGTCAGATCACAGGGGAGGAGAGCAGTTCCACGAACAATGGCCTGTACGTGAGCTACCACACCACCTGAAACATTAAAAACAAAAAAACGTTTTAAAATATTTGTAGATAGAACCACTAACGCCTCCTATGAATCACTAAATGTTTTAACTATTCCAGAGCTTTTTAATTCATAATTTTATCGTTAGATGTTAGCAGTTGTTTTGTTTTTTAATAAAATTTTATATTAAAGTAAACAACATTTGTTTTTATTACAAAACATCACAATTCTTTATTGTTTTTTCATTTTTTGTTTATTTTCTTTTGTTATATCAAAAAATTCAAGTGCCTACGGGCCGTAAACATCAAATATTGAGAAATCTTTGTATTTATTCATACAAAATATTATTCAACCCATGCTTGGGTTGGTATTTTTTAGTAAAACCCCAAACTTGATTTTAAATCGTTTAAAATTTCATATCCAGCGTTTCACTCTTAATCTCTGAGGTTCACTTGACTTTGTTCGGCGTTCTATATAACATTACTCTGGCTTCTTTGATGTGATTATACCGGCTGTGCCAGCTAATGTTTGCAAAACGCTGTAAAATCTCCAGCGTTTGAAAAACATATATCAATCAGCGTGTTGGTGCGCCTCAGTGGCGACGGCCGAACGCGTCGGAAACACCATCACC
>JARJDS010000152.1:0-13672 GCA_030264155.1 Atheta pasadenae
TGATTTTGCTCACAGTTTCTTTAACTATGTATCCATTTATCAGTAATATCAGTCCTGCGTGTGGATCCACCATTATACTCTTCGTTTACGGCGGATTATGAAACGCGAGACACACATTCTTTAATAAATTGCGGATCGTTATCTCCTGACGCTTGACAAATAATGATTTATACCTATGCATAATAGCCTGGCATCAAATAGCTAATATTGATGATCATTGGCATTGGCCTACAGTCGTTCGAACTCCACAAAATCGCGTTATAAATTTCATAAAAATACCGTAATGAAATTTTTACAATGTCTATCCAGACTACCTGAAGCAATCGAGGTCGACAACAAGAAAGAAAGACGAAACGCCATTACAGTGAACTTCAAGCAGAAAAAGGATGAAATTTTAATCCGGACATACTCGCTTGCCAGGAGCGCACACTCAATATTATTAAATTTATACAAGCACGCAGAAAATTCCAAAAGCCCAAACTTGTCTTTCCCGCGCAGAACAATAGATATCACCACTGCTTTCTTGCTTCTTTTCTTCCTACAGCCGAAAGAAGAAAGCAACCAGAAAAACAACACTGAAGAAATTTCAATTTACTTTGTTTTAATGAAGTTATTCAAGGTGCGCACAAGTTTTCCAATAGCGTTGTGTTTCGCACGAAAGAAATAAATGAGAATAAAAACTTCCTATTTGTACGAAGTACGCCAACGAGTAAATAAAGACTGATTAACCTAAATTACTTCTTTTCCTACTGGAATTGGAACTTTCCGGAGGTAATTTTTTTGGCATTAAGTCACCGTAATTGTCCCCGCATGTTACATGTAGGAATGTGGAAATCCACATTCGAAAAGAAGAAAAAGTGAATCATTTACATTTAGCATTCATTGCGTTTTCTTCGGATATTCGGGTAATTGCAAATGCCGTTGGGGATTCGAGGACGACTGAGCCAATTGTGAATCGGGAACCGTTTCGGCTACACGCGATACCAGGTACTTGGTACTCGCTCCCGAGCTCGAGCTAAAGTTGGAGTTAAGAGTGCATCCAAATTGCCGGATCAAAATGAGGTTAAAACGATGCGAACGAACACAAGCAATGGAAAGGAGCAAGTTTGACTTTGCATTCGAACTAGATCGCGTGCTCCATTGAAGCTTGGGAGCCCCGGCAAAAGGCCAAGGACGCTCTTCCATATTTATCCAACCCAATTACGCAATTTTCGTTAATTAAGTCCAAACCATGCCAGGCCAAAACCGTGCACCAGGTTGGGACGTGGACATGAATTCAAACACAGCACTCGTTAGATTCCAGCAATGGTGGTTAGCCGATGTCGACCTGTCGACAGGATATACCTGCGTCAGTGTTGGTCTCGGTTGGTTTGCGGGCGTTCGATAAATTTCATCTTTACTCCCAGACGATTTACCTCAAAAGCACACCCATCACAAACACTCCCGGGGACTGCAGTGCAATATCATAAAATTCCTGAACTCTAAATCGACCTGAAGCAGACGTAGTGGCTGAGGAAGGATGGAAAGTTCGGTACTTTCACAGTCACTCAGTGCAACGATGAGATGCAACGGACTACGAATCACCGTTAATCCGCCATAGAAAGTCCAACACGACAGAAGAAATCCAAACGAAATCTAGGGTTGCAACCTAAAAGGAAAAAACTAAACGCGCCGTGACGTTTCTTCCTCCAAACTAAAGCCCAATCTAAGAAAGACTTTTTTCTCTAAAATTGCAACCGAGGGATCGGTTGCAATCGCAAGGGCTGCCAGCAATAAATAGGGGATGCAGGTGTATAACCTAACCCTCTAGCGTCGTATTTCACTATTTCACCCTTGCGTTGCGCGTATATTGCGTGCGTGATCCTTCCTGAACAACGCGCACCCCTCTTGTAATAGTATCCACGCAAAATTCCGGTGCAAAAGTTTGCGCACAGTGTTGGAAGCTAATAATCTTAACGCTTCTTCGATACGTCGCGTCGTAGACGCACGCAAACACACGTTTCTAATCAAAATACTTGTCTAAGAATTTCTCCCCGGCGTTCAAACAAAAGCCAAATTAGTTGGGTTTAGTAGTTGTGTGTGGTTGTGAAAGACGACATACAACGAATTGAAACTTTAGGCTTCAAGGAAATTTGGAAATGGTGATAATGATTTTACGGTAAATTGTGTTTCGAGCTAAATGAATGGAACTATTGATAAGGATGTAATGGCTATAATTAGCTTATATTTGACTTAAGTTAGGAGAACAAAGTGAATTCATTATATGCTAAAAGGAGTAATTATTTTGCAGTAAAGGAAATATTTAAAGTTAAAGTTTCACTTTATCAAGTAAGAAAAGGTAATTTGAAAAAATTAAATGTTTGACTATGTTCAACCTTAAAGCACAAGGAAACTAATTTAGATATTTTACTTTTTTCTTCAAAAATGATTAAAGCAATAACTGAATAATAATTGATCACATTTTCATCACTTAATAATTAGTAATACAAATTTTATTGTAGAAATTGTAACAACTTGTAAAATAATAATTGCAAGATTTATGACTAAAACCAAGTTTAAGACTAAACCACGTGGCAACTAATTAAAATATTTTAGTTTTTTCTTCAAAAATAGTTATAGCAATTATTTGGTTATAATTTTCTAAAATTTTATCGGTTTTTATTAACTAATACAAATTTCACAGGGGTTTTTGTCACAACTTGCAAATAATTCCAATATTTTCTGAAAGTTTTCTAATTATCACCAAGTTTAAGAGTAAACCACGTGGTAAACAATTTAGATATTTTAGTTTTTTCTTCAAAAACGATTAAAACAATAATTTAATAATAACTGATCAATATTTCATCAGTTAATACTTCGTAATACAAATTTCATTGAAGAATTTGTCACAACTTGCAAATAATTGCAAAATTTATTACTAAAACGAAGTTTAGAACTAAACCACGTGGTAACTAATCAAAGTATTTTAGTTTTTCCATCAAAATTAGTCATAGCCATTATTTAGTTATAATTTCCTAGAATTTTATCGGTTTTTATTGCAAATTTCACCGTGGTTTTTGCCACAACTTGCAAATAATATATTTAAATATTTTCTGAAAGTTTTATTACTATAACTAAGTTTAAGAGTTAACCACGTGGAAACTAATCAAGATATTTTATTTTTTTCTTCAAATAATATTTTAACAACTACTTAACTATAAGTTTTGAAATTTGTATCTATTAATACTAACTAATATAAATTTTACAATAGTTTTTGCCAAAATTTGCAAATAATATCAAATTTTTTTGCATAATTTTTTACTATAACTAAGTATAGGACTAAACCACGTAAAACTAATCAAATTATTTTAGTTTTGACTTTATAATTGATTAAAACAATTTCATAAACTTAAATGTATCAAAGTTTATTAATTTATTGCAACTTATACAAATTTTCTTAACGATATTTCCCTATAATACAACCTACAAACTTTTCCTCCTTATAACGTGACTGACATAAACATTTTAATTTCAAACCCTCAGAAATATCCTTCTACATCGTACAAATTAAAAAATTCCTAACAAATTGCAAAGCTGTTACCCAAACAAATTGTATTCCCTTAACGATACACAACTTCTATTAACTAACGGTTGGTTCAATAAGTTATGAAGTTTCCACTTGAACGCTTACGATATTACTTTCACTCTTGCAGTCGGTGCAGTTCTTCTCACACTTCCAGTGTTTGCAGTTTTTACAGTCTTTCACTCTTTATACGTCATAATGTACCATTACTTCCACTAGGATGCAACCGAAGTGGCTGCATTATGAATCAAGAACTGACTCGCAGATCCTCGCTTTCGTCCTCTCTTCTTTTTTTCCCTTTACTCACAGACAGTCCTTACACAAAGCGATAATTTAAGAAGGGTTTTAGTTACTTCACGTCCGTCGCTAGGCGCTACAATTATGCGCGTTGGGATGCAAGAAGAAAAGAAAAAAAACGCGCAGACATCGAATCGAGGGAGTTTGCTTTCTAACGGGACGGCAAAATCCCTAACAAAACCCATTCGTGTTTTCACTCTTACTCTCCCACATTAAACAACTCAACGACGCCAAAAACTTGCTAAACTCCCGGCTATTGCAAAAGAATTTTTACGCGCTGCGCGCAAATTAAAAACGTAATTATACGCGCGCGCTCATGTAATTTAACGCTTTTTTTCGCACATTTTCAAAAGTTTACATTCGCGTCCAGAGAATGGAAGTGAAATAATAAATAGGAAATGAGCGACTTGGCAAGACAACAAAAGCTACTACTTGCTTTACTTTTCGCTTGAGTAAAGTAGAAAAAACGCATCTACAAGTTAAAAGTGTAACAATTCAAAAAATTCATTAAAAAATTGTAATTAAAAACATTCTCCACGTTGTTTTGATATATTTGTCGGAAAATTAATGCTAGAAATTGTAATTAATTTTGGATTATTTGGTTTTGTGTGAATTGAGGTTAGAAACTTTAGAAACATGAGTTAAGTTGGGTTAAGTTATCGTATTGTGTTTAATATGCAATTGATACCTTTCAAAATTGATACTCTTGCAACAAGTACCAAGCTACTAATTGTTATCAAAGCGAGCTTTTGAGGTTTGGATAGCGAATATCATCAATGACGGGGTGGTGCGGTTGTGCGGTTGTGTTCGTGCTTTTGTTGTGCACCGGCCAATCGCCATCAGCCCACCCACACCATCGGACCATTGCCTTCATATCGATTATATCATTAAGGTGTATGAGCTTTCGCATTATCGGTCCGCGGCGTAATAAATTAAGCCCCGCTTTTCGCGAAACACGGTTAATTATAGGGAAAGGTGATTAATCGTCTATGGTAGAGTTTGGGTTATAAGTATGGGTTATAAGACCCTTGCATAAAGCTATTTTAGGGAGGCATTAAGTAGTTTAATAGTTTACTTAAATATATCTTTAAATAAACATGATTAATTGTTTGGAATAAACAAGTTTTTATTTTTTTATTACTTTTGTAAACATATAGGTATTTTTGGGGTAGTTTATGACATAATCACGTGGAAACTAATAAGGGTAATACTTATTATTTAAATCACCCGTTCCAAATTATATTAAAATCTAATTAATAACTAAACAATGCAAAAATTAATTAAAATATTATACTTACCCTTGTTTTTATAATCAAAACAACTTTTTAATAAAATGTTGTGTACCCTATTCAACAGTTTTAAAAACCACAAAAGAAAAACTCTTTACAAAACAACATTTTAAAAACTAAAACAAAATTTTGTAATTAACTTAATTAAAAGTTACAAAAGCACACAACACGTCACAAGCTACAATGATTGCATTGTTCTGCCACTCTCCACACAATTCTTTATTCGTATATACTATATTCAGTTACCAAAAACACATTTCTACTTTGTATCCATTATAAAAGCTTCCATCAAATCGTAATTTAGCCAAACAAGCAAACTATAATATAAATCTTGCTGTCAGATAAATATGTTACTGGTAATATACCAGCAAACGAAACTTATTTTACGTCAAAATGAATGAATTCAACATTTCTATGGCTCAACTACGCCAATTTCAAATCGTTTTGGATTATTCCAAATTCGTATTTCGGTTTGTTTAGTTGTTAATGCTTGTAAACTGTAACTGATGTGAACGAGTGCGTATGATAACGTCCGATGGCAATATTCGCGCGTATGTGGCGTATGTCATTTCCACGCATTTCGCCGATGAAAAGCCCAAACTAGCAAAACGCAGAACGCACGCTAATGGCGTTTTGCATTTGCGAGCCAAACAACGTTTCGATTACTAAATTATTCATTTAGGTCGCCTCACAAATCATGAATTATGCACGAAAATCGATAGTAGTTTCTATTTGGGGGTGAGCGCGAGTTGTTACCCGAATCGTGTTGGTTACAGTCCATTGGTCAGCATGCGGGCACTTGTGGTCAGCTCATTATGCATCCGGATTGGTTGGATTCAGTTTCTTGAAATGACACTTTTGTTTGTTACGCACCTACGTGCCTACGTACAATATAATAAAATACTAAAACGAGTTTCATTTGTTTATTAAAAAAATCTAGTTGGTTGTGATTTTCTTTTGCTTTTTCTTTTGTTTTTTTCTTTAAAGAAAAAATTTCGTGTTCGTGTTTTGTTTTTGTTTATTTTATTGATCAAATATTTAATCAAGTTACCTGTTTTTTGTTTTGTTTTTCAACGTTTCAATGGTTTGTTGGTTTACAACTAAACAAAAGCAAACAAATACTTGAACTTTAAAAAAAAATCTTATATAAAATAATCTGGTACGTAATTCCTTTGTTTTTTTTACGTAACACTAATAAAATTTTATTTATTTTCTTCACTTTAAGGAGTTTATTTATTAGGGCTGGTATAACTTTTATAAGCTTTTATAACACATAAAGTTCGTTTCGGCCTGTTTCAAAGAAAAGTATAAACAGCCAATTTTATTATTTAAAAAAGTCGTAAAATATACACCGTGCCACGTGCGGGACATAACGACACATTGTAACATACTCTTTTTTCTGTAAAGCACATCCATTTGGAAAACTGCGCCACATACTGCGTTATAGCACTTTATTGGAAACGCTTGCAGCAGCTAGTCGAAGGAAGCCATAGTAGGAAGTAGGAAGGCGCTCGCCCGAATGCGATATCCTCTCCTTAGATTATGTTACACCCGATATATAATTTTCACTTTATTGCTATAGATATAAATTCCGAGGGCGGGAACAGAAGCGGAAGAGGCCAAAAACACACATGGCTGGAATCGCCATATACGCCAATGCAGCCAATGTCTCTTAATGGATAACTTTATATCGACAAAGTGCACTGACTCAATTATCATTCTTTCTTTGCTTCAAACAGCCAACCAAGATTTCAGATCACAAAAGATATTATTGCTTTTATAAGAAATGCATGGATAGAAATGTCTCATTCGGATTATATTGGAAAAGAAAATTATTACTATAGCAAACCATAGGGTTTAGAGATATATTAAAGATTTATTTATATTAAGATCATGACTTTGACAAGATAATTTGTTTTCAATAAACAAATATTGTTTTTTCTATAAATAAGAAAAATCTGTGTTTGTGATTTGTTTACATGTTGTGATTGAACAATTTTGGTTCACTAATACTCCGACAAGAGCTGAAAACATTGATGAAACGTGTCCTACATAAAATATACAATCTGTAGTCTTGGTTGAAAGATTAAAATATAAAAAGAACGTCCGGAATGCGAATAAATCCCAAAAGCTTCCCAACAAAAATCTACTACAAGGTTGTAATGCCCGGCGCCTCCACTAGCACCCATTCAAGTGTTCAATGTGATACGGATCACAAACACATTGTATATTGAAGACGGAAAGAAAACCGAAAACATGAAGAGACGGTCAAATCGAATCGAAACGAATCGTATCGTATCGCAACGAATAGAATAGAATCGCATAGCTGAGCATAGCATACCAACACAATTCTATGTACGTATTATCGACATTCACAGCCAACTTATTACGGCAAGTATCCCCGCTACGTGCGAGGGGTTTTAATCGGTTCATTTCGTGCCGGCGTCAGGCCATATATTTTATTGTGCCAATGGACAAACGCAGCAAACTGGGAGTGAAACGAAAAAAACCCAAACCGAAAAAAGAACTACACAAAAGTGGGATTGTGTGATGTCAATGTTGATAGTGTTACAAGATGCATAAGGGTGAGGTTTGGTTGGTTTGCATTGGCACTAAAAGGAGAACCGCACATTAACTGTGTATCGAGAGTACGGCTAGCGGTATAACGGCGCGCAAATATTTATCAATCATTAAAGCACGTGGCTATGGCGACGTAACACGCTGAGCTAAGGGTTGCTTGTAAAGCAGTAGCGGAAGCAGTAGGAGATGGTAGTAAAACGGAATAAAACGGCGCAAAAAACAACGTGCGAATGAAAGCGAAAACGTTCCTTTTAATGTTTTCTTCTCCTGTCGTTTTTATTCGGACTCTCTGGCAGGAGAAGGGGAGGGGAAAAGCAAACAATGAAGAGGGCCATTTTTATTATGCTTTATTTTGCTTTCAACGCTGGTTTTAGCGGGAGATAAGGCACGGTCTAGCACCTAGTAAATTGGATAAAAAGGGATTAAGTATTTTAACAACAAAAAATCGTTTTGCTATTAAGTATAAAATCTTCTTATGACTGAATGATTTATGTTTGTTTTTGTTTTGATTTTGTTTTGTTTTTCTAGATTTAATTTTGTTATTTTGTTATTTCGATATTTTGGTTTTGTTTTGTTTGTTTGTTAGAGGTTTAAGTATTGTGACCATGGCCAACTATAGTTAACTGTCGTTAGTCGTTATCCACATGCTACTGTTTTGCATTTTAACAAGCTACCCTTGGCCACAGCACTCACTATCTAAACGATATGTATGTACAACAACATAACACGCAGTTGAATGTTTTTCATTTTGAGTTTATTTACTATAATTGCTTTCGGTTTGAGAAATTACTAATTACAATACCAAATCGCTATTTCCACAAAGTTTAATTTCTTCGCTTAAAAAGTCAAATAAATAAAAATTATAACTTTAATGTTTTTGGGGTAATTATGAACAATAAAAGGTAATCTTATAAAATAAAATAAAATTTTACGTTTTGTATTAATCATAATATATAATAATAATAAAATTATAATCCAACACGCAATATTTAAATATTTATTCAGCAATTTTATATAAAAGCGTAAATTTCCAAAGATATCGGCTTAGTTCTAAAAATAAACATGTTTTCTTGTTGTGTTGTTCATGTCAACACAATAAAGAAAGTGAAGCGTGGAAGTAAATTAGATATTGCTTACGTCGACGTTGGCAAACAAAGGAAAATATGTTCTTGTTGAGAAACTTTCCGTTATTCTGGAAAATACCACAAATACGACTGAAATAAACCAAAAACATTACGTCAACTGAATGTGTGTGTTGGTATGATAAAAAAACTGAAAAATATCAGATTTCGAATGAGTTGGCCATTGAGGAAAATTGCCCGCAAGTGCGGAATGGATATGATGTACTGTGAAAGCTTCCCTAGAGAATATCTTCGTAGTAATCCGGTCATAGTGGTCCATGAGTTGGTTTTTCGTCCTCGACAGTCAGCAGCCATGCAAACCGCACGAACGACAAACACGCGGAAATCCACGAACGCGTACTCAGAGCACATATTAACCAGGAAGTGTGGCATGTGATGTACACAATGGAGGATGATACACACCTAACCAACAATGTCGACAGCGCTCCACACTACTTCGGATAGTAGCTTAGTAGCTACCCCTAATACGAAGCAGGAAATACGAAGTGTGTATTTTCCGAATCAGTGACGAGCAATTACATACTCAATTTGCATTTGGGACTGTACAGACTGGGTTTCCAACAGTTTACGAACTGTTGGTTAGCAAGCTGAGCTACAACTTACTAGTACGGGAATCGAAACATTTTAAAAGCTGTCAGTTCAAAGCTAAACGGTGTTTAAGGTGTAAAAAGGGTGGAATATAAAGGATGGATAAAGCAGATGAAGTAAACGAGGTTGGAATCTATTAAACATATTCTTCGTTCTTCATTTTGGTATAATGTATACGCGCACGCATCGGGGAACTAAGTAAACCAACTGAAGTGTATCGATTTCCGAGAATTTACGTTTCAGCTTTTTGCAGCTTTTTAGCTACAAGTTCGTGTTTCGACATGATTTGCATTTAAAATAACGGCTAAAAGACCGAACTGATCTTTGTGCATATAAAGTGTGGAATATATGAAACATAAAACAAAAATACCTTTTTAACAAATTTTTATCCGATCAAAATGCAAATAGAATTTACGTGGTATATAGAAAAAAACTATTCATGTTTTTGCTTTGTTTAACAAAAAATATATTTTGCAGGTAGGATAAAAACCTATTTTATGTTAAAAAAACTAAACTTTGCGAGGTTTTATTTTTAATCCTTAGAGTTTAACCTTTTTAGATACTGTTTAAAGAATAAATATTAATATAGACATTTTTTTGTAATTAATGCCTGGTTTCTTGGTATTTTTTTTATTATAAAGAAAAAATGTGAATGATTTTGTAGAACATGCATTGGATTTCAATGATATCAACGCAGAGAATTGTATTGAAATGAGCAAGTGCACTCAAAATTCATAAAAGAGAGCAAGGATATGTTTTCATATCAATTTCAAATGTCTACAACTTGAGAAGTACACAATGCGCTTTCAATGGATATATTTTCACTGAATTGAAATGTATGCTGTTGAAACAAATAATATTTCCCGGAAACGGAACACTTAAAGTTTTGAATTGTATTGAAATAAAAGTTTATTTGTTTAAGTTTCAACATAATTTATCTAAAAATAACAGAATATAGTAAGGGATAAGGTTATAGTTTGTATTTTACTAAAAATATGCTTAGTTGATTTTAGTTTGTTTGCCATTTAAGCTAATTGGTAGGTCTTTTAAAAAATGTTACTAGGATAAATTATTGCTTGTTAACTAAAAACAATTTTTGTTTAAAGAATTTTTTATTATTTGCATTGGAAATAATAACTTTTAATATTTTTGTGTCGGAAATCATAGAAAAACTGACAGTACCCGTAATAGACTTTTGATATGTTTTTGTGATTTCTGCAAAATTGGTGCGATCTATCAAAAAAGTTATTAGGGTAAATTGTTGCTTAGGTAACAGCAAACAATTTTTGTTTAAAAAATTTAAATTTTCTGTTGTGGTTTTCGGTGAAAAATTTATAAAAAATAAAGTTTTCTGTTATAAGCCACGAGTTAACAAAACTAAAAAAACATAAATCTTGTTAATAAACATTTTTCAAAGCAGTTCAAAGCCCTTTTAACCTCAAAAAACATTTAGATGTTCATATCACAAAATAAAAACCAAGTTTATCAAAATATAAAAGAAAAATTTTAATTATAGCCTTAATTCATTAATAATTAATTAATATTTAAGTAATTTTCCACAAAAGCAAAAAAAAACGAGTACGACGACTACGGTAACCTCGTATTTGTCATCTATTATTCTTCGTGCTCACCGAAGCGAAATGCTTCTGAGTAAAATCCCCGGGGCGTCTAATTAAAAATGAAGATACAAAAACGCCACGTTTTCCTTCCTCTCCCTGCATCTGTTCGTGTTGAAGACTTCCCCGTTTGCCATTTTCATGTCACCCACGTACACACACACACACACACGTTCATCTTCCGAGTGTAATGTTTGGCTTGTTTGCTTGTTACAGAGGTGGAAATACGTTCGCCGCGATTCACCGGTTCCAGCTGGCTGGCTTTCCCGGCGCTGCGCGGCGCCTACAAGCACGTGCAAGTGACGCTGGAATTGCGACCGGAAGCCTACGACGGCATCTTCTTCTTAACTGGGGAACGTGACGACATGGCCGGGGATTTCATGGCGTTGCTGCTGCATCAAGGCTTTGTCGAGTTCAGGTAAATAACAAAATTACCGAATTTTCCCGCGCACACCGACAACATCGTCACACGTCACTTTATATTAACAACTCAACGTTGATGTCTAACCAATCAATCAATTTTATCATTTTGATTTTTCACCGGGAGAAAAATACAAAGCAGAAAATGCGATAAATCTTTTTGTTGTTAAGCCAACTTTGTTTTTTAAAACAAAAATGTTCACCACATTTTTTTGACTGAACAAAATTTTATTTAGTTTGTATTATAACAATGACAATGATGACTAAATAAATCCAACACTGAAGCGGATTATTTAGTATTAAGGGTGTGAGATGAAGAAAGGACGATCATTATCCGCCACGTTGGGTTTGCAGACAAGCCGCCAGGTCGCATAATGGGAGTCGAGAAAGTCGAGACCTCGATTATTGATTATATCCAAAGTGAAACATTTCGGGGACGTTTCTTTCTTATGATGTTATGTTTGCTTTAGCTTTGACGTTCGTGTTTGTGTGTCCTACAAAGATCAAGGGAATTGCAGATTGGGCGGTGGTTTTAATTCTGTCAGAAACATGACTTTTTGAATGTCAAACTTTGTCTTCATTAATTATGTACGAGTTACATCAATATTAAGGTGTCAGAAATCGCTGTTAATATAAAATTCACCATTTAATACCCGGGAAAATACAAAAATTTAATTTTTTCCATTAAAGAATTTTTTTAACGTTTTGTTGATTATTTAACTTATTAAAGAATTTTTGGTGATTACGGTGATTAAATCATAAATTATTACTATTGCTCTGTAAATTATAATCAAAATTAAGGTTCTAGATTAATTATAAACAAAGCTATTAAGCTATAAAATAAGGTTTTACAAAAACTTAAGTAGCTAAGATAAAAATAGCGTTTTGATCGCAATTAATTATAAAAATCCTCAAACTAAAAGAAAAAAATCTTTTATACAAAACAGTAAATTTCAATTAATTATCCTCTTAATAAGTTCTCTGTGATTAATTAAAGTTAATTACATCTGAGCTAATATTCTCCGAACTAAGAACACCAGAACACCATAAACACGTTGAAGTCTGACCTTCACAGACTTGTAATAAAATTTAATCAACATTAATGGCCTCATGATTAATATTACCACCATTAGCCTGTGTAACCAGTAAAAACGTGTTTAATTCCCCCAAGAAACAAAGCAAATAAAAGATTTGAAGATATAAAACGTATTTCTGTCATTTCGCGTTTTATCTTTCATCTTATATGTGTTTCTGCCTCCTCACAATAAGTCACGTTTGAAGAATTTTGAAATTTATAGTGTCGCGCAAAATATGATAAGAAAAAAGGCCGAATATTACGAGTGAAAATGCGTAGCGCCGTTGCGGCGTAAAGTATTATTGTATTTTTCCAGCGTTGCGCGCACGTTTTGCAATGGCGCGCCATGTTATCCTGCGGGAATGTCGCACTCCATTTCGCGTCGCGTTGTATTTTTTCCTGCGATGAAATTCACGAAAGTGGAAGTGGAAAGTGTCGCGGCGCGACGTATACTTAGGGGTTAAAGTGCAAAAAATTGCTTTTTGTTTTTTTTTAGTTTTGTTTTCAAAAATGTCATAAAAGTTAGGAGCGTTAAAATGTGTTTAGTGTTTGGTAGTTATGGTGTGTTATTGTTGGAATATAATGGCATCCATTACGATATGGCGGGGCGGCATAATTGCAGGGCGCGACCGATTGCATCTCAATGAAAGTTCAACGCAGCATGAAACGCACGCTTGCGTCGCAAAGGGCAATGCATGCATAGTGCATGTCGAAGGGTGTTATTATGTTCGGTCACATGTGCTGGGCTAATTTTGTCGTGACAGGAATTTGGATTATATTGTACGAATTTTGTTCAATATAAATTGGTTTTAGCGTTGTTATTTATAATTTATTTATTTTATTAAAAAAAAACATTTTGGTTTTAAAATAATTGTTGGGGTAAAATATTGTCAAAAAAATATTGGTTTTATGCGCCACAAAAGTATACGAGTTTGTAGCTAAGCGATCCATAATTTTTGAATAAGACTGTACCCGTGGAGACGCGACCAATACAACACTTTTGTAATTTTTAAGTCTGGCAACGCCGCTATGTTGTTCTCTGTCAATCTATGTACAGTATCGATATGTCTGTTTCAGTCTGTTTGAATTTACCGCGCAAATAA
>JARJDS010000155.1:0-10643 GCA_030264155.1 Atheta pasadenae
TCCGCTGTAGCGCCAAAACTATAAAGTTTCGCCTAAAATTTTTTTTTATTTGTGCATATAAAAAGTACAACACAGGTGCAATATAAGTTTCTTAAGGTAATTAGACGGCGCCGATTCGAATTCGGTGAAAAGAGTTTAAAAATTCTAGCCGTTTAGAAGATATGAACAAAAACTCATACTGACCACGAAAAATGTGTGCAACTTTGTTCGACCTAATTTTTAACACATTAAAAATGCATACCAAGATATCCAATATAATAATTCTAGTGTACTTTTTCACCATCTATCTAAATCCGTTGAGAAAACGCAAACGAATTTTACGGTTTGGAAGCTATGACCATAAAAGTACATACACGCCGATTGGCTATCCTCTATAGCGCCAAAACTTTAAGTTATAAGCAGTTATAAGCATATAAGGCATATAAGTCTGTCGGGCTCAAAGGGCTCAAAACTAAACGGGTAGGACTGTATGCAACCTCAAATACACTAAATGTGCACGAAGCACATACATGCCAATTGGCTATAGCGCCAAAGCTATAAATTTTCGTCTGAACTTTATTTCTATTTGCACATATAAAAGGTACAACACATGTCCAATATAAGTTTCTTAATGTAATTGGACGGCGCCGATTCGAATTCGGTGTAAAAAGTTAAAAAATGTTAGCTTTTTAGAAGATATGAACAAAAACTCATATTGACCACGAAAAATTTCTGCAACTTTGTTCGACCTAATTATTAACACATTAAAAATGCATACCAAGATATCCATATGTCTAGTGTAATTTTTCACCATTTATCTAAATCCGTTGAGAAAACGCATAAATATTTTACGGTTTGGAAGTTATGGAAATAAAAGTACCTGCATGTCATGGTTATCCGCTATAGCGCCAAAACTTATATAAGTTATAAGCATATAAGTTTGTCGGGTTTGGTGAATACATTTGTTTGAATCGCCCTTTCGATTTTAACAAATACGGTGTCCCTCGTACTTTCTCATGCATTTTAAAAGAAAAGTTGCAGTCGTTGCAGAACTACCCAAATGACCCAAATTTATCACCAACCTGGGTAGACAACCCAAATGCCAAATACTTTTTAGTTACTGAAATTAACTTGACATACCAAATACTTATTTCAGAAATAATAAAGTAATCCAAATGAAGTTTAAAGAATATTTTATATATAATTATATTTTTAATATGTGACAATGTGAAAATGGTCAAATGTCTCAGAAAGTAGTGTCCACTAGATTTGTTTAGTTCAAACTCTAATTGCATTAATAATAAGTTTAATTGAATAGGACAAATAATAACTAAATATGCTTATTTCTTTCTACACACTTGTCTGTTACAATTACATTTTACTGCTCAGTTAAGGTAAAAAATATACTCTCTTACACACTAATTCATTATCGGCTGAAAAACGTTCTCACAATTACCGAAAAACAGTTATTCGTAACAATACACAACAGAACAAATTCCAACGTGCTGATTTCCATCTACCCTACTACATTTTACAATCCTTCACAATCTCTATCAGTCAAAAACAATCAATCAATGAATGCTGTGCTGCTTTGATTATAGTACTGCCTACTTATATTAGAATTAGGCTTTATGAGGCACACAAAAATGAAATAACGTCGAATAAATTGTTAACAAGCAACGGCGATTCAAAAACGCTTAAGGTGAATTTGAATTTTTAAGGTTATATGCTTACATCACCACATAACCTAAATTGATTTACTTTTATAAGTGTATTGTTAATGAATATTTAGTGCATCCTTTCTGTCTTATTTGTGATTAACTTTAAGGTTAAACGTTGTCGTTTAAACTAAAACTACGTCGATGTAAAATGGCAATAAATAATTAAAAGCAATGAGTACATAACATCTAACTTAACATTTAAAATAAATTGCATTGTTTTTACAATAACTAATCAAACATTGCAATTGTTTTGTTCGTAAAGATGAGATTACTAAAATCCTACATATTTACAATTAAGTTTAAATTTCATTCTTACTTTAAGTCTCTCCAGCATTATTCAATACATTACATTCAGTTTTCTTAAATTATCTATATTGTTTTAGATTATTCCTCATTTACTTGATCTATTATTAAGTAGATTAAGATTGTATTCGTATATGCAATTGCATTATTTAAAATTTAACGATTCACGTAAAACTTAACACATAATAAAAGAAAGTAGTAAACGGTAAAAATAAAGCACGAATTCTTAACTTTTACGTCTTACCCTGTATCTACTATAAGGTTTACAATAAATTAAATTTTCGTTTTGCCATTTAGTAAAAAAGTTTAGTAATACTTGCAATTCGCATAAAGAGAGACGATAATTTGAATTTAATAAAAACTAACACATAAAATAAAAGTCGTAATAAGACATGAGCAAAAAACAAAACATTACGACAAGATGGCAACACTAAAATGGTCGCCATGAATCGATTAAATCGTCACCAACCATGATTTGTCATGATTATAATTTAAACTCATAGATACATTTTATTTACTAAGCTCACTCCACGTTCGCGTTCTTTCTATCCCACGCGTCCTTGTATTGTGTCAATCGCTGGCGGTAATAATCCAGATTCTTTGCGTCGCCTGCGACTAAGGTTGTGTTACCGTTGGTTTCAGCTGTGTTTTGAACTGAAACTAAACGAAAAAAAAAACTCAAAACTAAAAGAAATCATACTCAAATAAAATCAAAGCTAATAAATTAATTTGTAAAATAACGCGAAAACTAAGAAAAAGAATGATAAAAACGAAACAATCGAAACAGACGTCGTTTGCTGTTCTAGTTGGCATTGAAGTTCGTTCCGTTCTCAATTTTTCATAGTTATTGAAACAGCTAGATCGTAAAGCACAAAAATGAAAGAAATTATTGACAATAATTTTATTAATTAATTAGACTTGAGCTTTATGTGTTATTTTACTTAAACTTAAAAATGCGATCAAAGGTTCTCTGCTTTTGAGTTGTATATGGTTTTTGTGTACTAGAGAACTTACCAGACGTGGGATTCTTGCGTTCGTTCTCGATTTCTTTGAGATTTTTTTGAATGTATTCCTGGAAAAATTGACTCGATCGTTGTAGGAACGGATCAATGTCTGATTCGGGATTTTGTTGGAGAAAGTCGTACAAGAGATTCAGCCCTTCTTTAGTTTCCTCTTTACTGCCAATCTTTTGGAAGATATCCGTAAGTTGAGTGTGACTCGACCGTGGCAACATTTTACGTGATTCGTTTTTTAACGGTACTTGTTTTACTTCGTCTACTTTTAAGGACTAAAACCAAAACATTGTTAGTTAGTTTAAAACATAATTATTTGGTACTTTTCTATTGCTTTAGATTGCTTACCCTGATCATTTTATGAATAAACAACTCCAACTCGCTGTCGTTAATATTAGGAATGTTTCCTAGATGTTCAGTGAGAGCGACACCTTTAATTTTAGCAATTGAATGTAATATAGTTTTGATTGTACGAATCGGTGTGTCGGACGGTTTGTTCTTCCACCAAAGCGTTGGGAACTCTATGAAGAAATTATGAATATCCAGCAACACACGATCACAATCAATATCGTCTTCCCATGTTGGCATAATCTTGATAACACGCCACAAACATTTCATTACAATATCTGTTAATCGACAACTGCCATAATACCGTACGCATTCGTGCAAGAACTGAATCAATGCACTAATGCAATTTGTATGATCCGAACGTTCAATTAATCTGACGCAGTGCAAGTTAAGTACTCGAATGTACTGATCCCGGTGTGGTACATTATCGAGTCGATCTTCTACTAGTAACTCCAAAAACTTACTAATGATTAACTTTATCGTACCGGTGGATATTTTACGACCAAGTTTCGGATGTGCAAAGAACGATTCGAACAACGTCAAAAGATTTCTGTAAAGTCGCACGCAGGCTGTATTTGTGGCCGGATCATAATTGTGTAAATTAAACAACTGATGCGATATGGATGTCATAAATTTATCTTCGTAATCTCCTAATATATTGTTTTTATTTTCGTGAATGATTTCTTCCAGAGGTGAAATTGCTTCAAGTGCTTTAGTAATGTTTGAACCACTCAACGCCTGCATCAATCGTTCGAACGTTAAAGCATCTGCTGATTTTGTATTGCTATGCAGCAGTTGTCTGGGGTGAGAATTTGCAAGAATAGGTTTAGGTGGAGATACAGGTATAACCTTGGCACGAGCATCTTCCATTGACGGTGGTAATATATCAGATTTCAAAAAGTTCAAATCAAACTTTTCAACCTCCAGCGGCGAAAGATCCTCTCGCATATGGTCAAGTGTCTGGATTAAACCGCTATCCAACTGATATGGATTGGGAATATTACGTTTCGGTTCCCTTTCAAGAACCTGCGATGGCAGCGCCACCTCAGGTAGATCATCATCTTCTTCATTAGAGTGATTTTGATCGTGATCAATATCTTCATCGTCGCATTGATCATTATTTGGAGACAACGGAGTTGGTATGTTAATATTTTGTGTCAAATCAATTTTATTAACTTTAGTTGTCTGTAACGGTTGCATAGGTTGTGGTGGAGGTTTCTTACTCGCGCGTTTAATTCTCTCTTCCAATAAAGACATGTCTTTATCAGAAATGTTACCAACCATTTTAAATATTTTCTCACCGACTAAATAGTACGCCTGCACCGCGCAGTTTAAAGCTCCGTTTCGAACTGAGTTATCCCTGTCGGATAGTTGTTTAGCGATTTCTTTCATGCACGCTTGCGGCGTTGGTATACAAATATTCAAGCCATGATTGGCAATGGTCAACGCCATAGCTTCCAAACATTCAGCACGTTGTCTCGCATTCTTTGACTTTAACCCTTCCATTAAGTAATACGTAAATAGTTTGTTAACAGGGTATACTAACCATAAGTGTTTGATCAATGTCTTGACGCCGTTTCGAACCGCATCTTTCGGATCTCCAATCTTCGTAATCAAATACGGAATAAAACAAGTTGCTTCATTCTCTAACAAATGATACTGATCCGCGATCAACATTTCAAACACACTAGAAAGATACTCCAAACCTTTAAGTAACACGGACGGGTTGGTGTCAAAGAATCTCAGCGTTAACCATTTCAGAATTAAATCAAGGTTCGAAATCAATGCTTGGCCGTTATCCTGCAAGTCGTCACTTAATGACTCAATTGCTTTGATGTGGAATTTAAAGTCCGCATGGAACATGTTTGAGATTAAAGTTTTATTTACGTTAGCTACTGTCAGTTGATCACGCAATAAATCGACAAATTCTTGCCTTGGGGTAGTAAAATTCCATTTGAGGACTTTTAATTTGGATTCGTCAATGGTTCGCTGATGTTTGAGGTTGTTGACAACTAGTAGAGGAGATGTGTCAATGTCGTCATCTTTTTTACTTCGAGACACTGGTTTAACAATGACGGATTTGGTGGGTTTGGCGATCGATTTAGCCGCGGTTGATGGACGAGCTCCTCCAGACTTAACTACCTTATCTTCTTGGGCAGCAGATGCTTTTTTAGTAGGAGCTGGTTTGGCGGGTAAATTAGGTCGTACTTTTTCTAATTGTGCTTGGATGACTGGTTTGGAAGCGGGTTTAACTTTTTCAAGTTGCTTTACCATTTGTTCATAACCGACATGAATCATTACACCAAGAACTGCTTCGTTTGCGTTTTTACGAACATCCGCATTTCGATCTTCTACATTTGAGTAGAGGAATGGGATGCAGATAATCAATTCTTCTTTTGGTACTGTTTTAACTATTAATAAACAATTATTAGTTCATTTGTAATTATATCTAAACACTTATTAGGGTTTTAGAGGGCGGTAGTAATCTAATGATATATTATTCTATAATTTTTAGCGCCCTCTAATTGCAGATAAAAATACAGAACAAGAAAACTTTAGTATAACAAGTTAGGGTGCCTAATACTAATTGACTAGATTAGACTTACTTTTTGGTAGTTTCTCGGACAACCATAACCATAATTCACTTCGTAATGTTGGTGAACCCGACTTTAACGCATCGTGAATCATTTCACCTTCAAAGAATTCCTTGTAACCTGCTTGCTCGGCGTATGTGTTCATACACTGAATGGAAGCCGTTCTAATCCAAGCTTTGGAATCGCCCAAACCTAATAATTTAAACGAACAATTATAAACTCTCAAAGCTTCAAATGATATACCTTACCTTGTAAGAATCCTGGAAACAAAGTCCTGACATGTTGTTTACAAGGAGGTCCCATTGCAGTAGCAATGCTTTCACAAATCGACAAAGCAGTTTGCGCGATTTTAGTGTTACTATCGACCAATCTTAGAGCTAATGCTTGAGGAAGATCTCCAATACTGGGCTTAATAAGCTTAGCATCGTTTATAATATTAGAAACCTTAATTAACGCCTCATTTCGAACTTTCCAGTTCTTATCGGCCATTTCAACTATGAGTGCTTCTGTGATTTGGCCACTAATATCAGTTCTCGGCAATAAATCTTGCACGTTTATGACGGGAGCATCTCCACCGGCTTCGTCCTCATCTGCATCCGGATCCAAACTATTACTGCTGGCAGACTTGATAACACCACGTGTGGGTGGTGGCGGTTTCTCGTTCTCGTACTTGTCGAACTCCACGTTAATTTGATCCCGCAGAGCTGGTTTTTCGTTTTCGATGAACATATGTAATGTAGGTCCCATGTAGAGAAACAATACACCGAATAATGCAATTCCCGCACCACGCACTTGAGCATTGTTTGAGCCTAACGCCTTTTTCGCATTATCGATTATAAACTTAGGATTTAAGTTGCTACATTGTAAAGATATAAAAATTAATTAAATTGCAAAAAACACAACCTATAAAACAACTTACGCAAAGCCAAACTCTTTAATAGAAGTGGCGATCCAGTTCATACTTTCCTGCAAAACTTTTGGACTTTTTTGCGTGTGTGCGAATTCAAAGACGACGGTAGAGACTTGGTTTAAAGATGTTGCTTCTGCTATGGCTGTAAGTGCATCTGCAGCTGCTCCGCCATTCTTGGCATCACCAAGTTTCTCGGTAATGTCGTTCACACAACAATTCGAACTTGTTCTGAACAAAGGAAATATAACATAAAATAAAAATTGAATTTTAATCATCGGCGTAAAACACTTACACTGAAAACTTCCCAGTGCCAGCAAGAACCCTGACTGCATCTAACCTAGCTTTCAACACTTGGAAATTAGTATCCTTTAAACCGGGCTTTTTGCAAATCGTCCTAACCAAAGCTTGTACCGGCAAAGTACTTCCTTCTTTAGCCTGAATTTCCGTCAAAAACGACTCGACCGCACTCAACCTATTTTTCCAGTTTGCATCTGCCAGACCATTCACAACATCAGCTGATAACATCTCCCCAACAATCTCTACAACTTCTTCGTCTGATAATTCCTTCTCAATGGCTTTAGCTGAAGCTTTTGATGTTTTTCCTTTAGACTTGACAATTGTGGCCGTTCCACTAGATATTTCATTACTACCACGATTCTTAATGCCTGTTGCAGGTCTCTTTACTGGAGCCATCTTAACGGGAGCTGCTGAAGTGGGAGCACTTTGTGCTTTAGCTGAGGTATCGCTTTTAGGCTTGGCCTTCTCTTTCTTGGCACCTGGTACCTTTACAATAATAACAGCCTTCTCGCAATATTCTCGAATCTTGCCAATTTTTAAGGCATCTTTCTCCAATTCAACCAAAAATGGAGCAACTGCTTTTTCCCCGACAAGTTTCATCAACGTACCAATGGCGTCAGCGGCAGCATCTCGAACTGCTGGATCTGGTTCGTTCATTAATTTCATTAACGCTCCAGTTATTGCCTTCAATATCTTCTTATTAATGACAGCAGGTACTGTCCTAGCAAACGCTCGTGCTAAGAACATAGATGTTTCAGTTTTAACTGATGGATTTTTATTACCCAATGCTTCAATGATATCTTCCAAGATGTTTTCTAAATTAGCTGCCATATAGATAGTATCGATTGCATCGCGTAAAGCAACCACAACGTTTTGTTTCTTTTCCTTGAATTTTTCCAATAACGCAGGAATGCAAGCTCCTGCATATGGTTGAAACCGTTTCTTCAGGCCACTTGCTGTACCGTTCAAACATTTCGCTGCAAGCGCCACCACAACGACATTACTATCCTTTTGAATAATTTTTTTGAGTGCCCTCACCAAATCACCATAATCACCATTTTCTAATTTTGGTGCTTTTAAAAGATTCTCAAGAGCTTCCATTGCTTCCTTACGTTCTTGCCATTTTTTAGCCTCGAGTTTATCGTAAAAATCTTTAGGCAACTTTGATAAAATGTCTACTGGATCAGACATTTCATAAGGATCTAAATTTATAGGTTCATCTACCTCGTCCTCCTCATCTTCATCACCATCGCCAGTTTCGGCTGCTTCAACCGCTAGTTTGGCTTGTTTTTCTTGCTGTGAACGCAAGTATCTCAAAGGAACGGCTTTCTGTCCTTCAATTTTCGCAAATTCAGCTTCCAATTCAGTGACTTGCACTGGTTGTAGCGCACTTAACTGTGATTTGAGCACGGCTCCAATCCATCGGTACATCTCGATGACTAGAAGGCGTGATTCGTCGCGGACGTTCTTATCCCGATCGGCGAATAAAACTGGAATTTTTTTCACAACCGGCTTAAGTTGAATTACTTTGGATCCAAATTCCCGCAATGCTGTGGTCATTGCTACTACGCAGGCTGAGACAATTTTGGGGTTCTTCAATTCTGTGCCTTTGAGAAGTTCCTCCATGACGGCGTCTTGTTTTTCTATTTCTATATAAGTTAGTGTTACTTGAAGCGCTAGCTCGCGTGTTTTTGTTTTGGGAGCTGCCATACATTTGTTTACGATTCCGCTCATAACCTCACCCACTGTCTTGCCGGCATTGGCATAATTTTCAGCAAATGCTAACGTCGCTTCCAACCCTTTTTCTTGACCCATTGCATTGCTATCAGTCACGAATTTTTTTACCAATCCTGTTAAGTAAAAAATGCTTCTTTAATTTTACAGTTAAAAAATAAAAAAGTAATGGCATATATTTAAGTTAAATTAGTGTTGATAACTGTACGGTTATTTTGACACAAAAAAATTAGTTATATATGACTCATTAATGATAAGTGCTAAAAGATAGTTTAAAAGAAAAAAAATTACACAAAATGATAAGACAATTCAAAGCTTAAACAATTGTTTAATGTGATATCATATCACAATAAACCCACTTGCACTCATTTTATATTAAGCACATTAAAACCTGCAGTTCTACATTTTAAAAATAGCCCCAAACTGCATGAGACATTTGAAACAAAATAAAACAAATTTGGAATGCAAGTAGTGTAGAATCCAAGAAAAGTACATGGAGAATCTTCTAAATTTAGATTAGTGAAATAAGCCAAACACAAAATGACTACCTATGACACACAAATGCCCTAAAATAAATATTGTTAAATTATCAAGGTAATTACCTAAGTATTTAGCAAACTCTGGTGATTTCTCATCATCAATCTGCCGAAAAAGCTTGGTCACTTCTTCATAGCCCATAACTCGAGCTTTCCAAAGTTTATGCACACACTTCTCCTCCAGGGGCAGCTTCTTGTACTCATCATCCTCCATGATTGTTGCTGGTTACTACTCTGGAATATCACACACAAAACCACAAATTAATAATAAAGTATTATAATTCCTTGTATCAGATTTGTCATATATACAACTTGAATAAATCAGTTTCGTGTGTATGGGCGTTATGGAATCGGCGTTTGAATAATGAACAGTATGAAAAGCGACAAATGGTAAAGGTTGTAAGATATTCCCACGTGCGACACAGAAAGTATTCTCAAGACAAACCAGTATGAATCAGGCTCTCCATAAATGGTGCAATCCAAATGGAATTGCGCGTACCAGCGTCGCACGCACAGAAAACCGTAAAAGTGTTAACCTTACCCGAGTTGCAATTAATTAGCGGATGAAGCACTCTGCGGATGGAATCACATTGACGACGGGACGACTTATAACGAAACTATGTGTACACCAATGTAGACTTATTGCGAATCCTACAGACTGCAGTGTGGGTTAGAATTGAACCGTTAGTGTGGCCACATTTGAATCAACATCCACTGTTTATCACCTATTCGCTTATTTTTTCTCCACCTCCGGAACAGATAATGCACGCAAACATGCAAGAGCGCAACACATAAAACACAATAAGTACACACAACTACATTAGTATCAGCATGTAGTCAGTAGGTTTTGGTGTGTTTGGTTTTGTGTTTTGACAATTAACGAATGAGTTGGGAGCTGGGAGTGCACAATCCCGAGAGTACGCCGATCGATTTTGATCATTTTGATGTGTAACATACCTCTGCCGTACCACTATCGGATGGTGTGAAGACGTGCTTCTTCTTTTAGAGATTTATTAACAATTGCTTTCGGAACATACAAATAAAATTTTACACAAAAACGGTCACCTGTCAAAACGAACTGCAGATTGATTTTAAATCGCGCCAATAACAGCCGGTTCCACGGCGACCATTTTGAATTAATCTGATGAAGGAAATTACGCAGTGTTGCCAATGCTTAAGAAAAAATAAAGAAATAAAACTTCTTTTTA
>JARJDS010000171.1:0-12400 GCA_030264155.1 Atheta pasadenae
GCAGCAACATTTTGAAAATTTTAAAATTTACTCAACTTTATAAACAAAAATAAAATACTTAGAATATGAATTTTGGATTGAATCAAAAAACAAACAAATGCTTAGTTATTTAGCAAGTTTTTAAGATTAATATCAACAAATTTGAGTTATTAATAAATAAGTTATGGCTAATTTCCCAAGACGTGTTTTGTCGTAATTTTGTTAAAAAACATGCATATTAATGACGCAAAAACTTAAAATTTAGAACGTTAAACACAATTCCATTAAACAATGTTATGGCCACGACAAAATAAACTCACGTGACGTCTTCATAAATTTTTGTTTGAAAAGTTGTAAGCTGGAAATGATTTGAAATGTAAAAAACAAAGTATTAGAGATTGTTGCCAGCTATGGTTGCCAGCGTTGCCAGTGCCAACAATAGTGTGAATATGCAAATTCAGATACCTACTTTTAATGTATGCAACCTAACATACATGTCAAAATCTTACAGAAAAGCAGCTGTTTTGTTATTTTATTCGTCTATTTTTTTACCCAGAAATATTTAGTTCTCAAATACATAAAATAACAATCAGTTTAAATGCGTTGACTGCCACGTGACAATTAACAAGACTGCGACTTTGATTGGTTTGTTTAAATTTAAAAAATCAAAATACACTACGCGCTTATTGTTCACTTCGAATTTTTAAATTTGAATTCTGCACCAAATCTATTCATATTAATACTGAAAAATAACACTAAAAACAAAAATCTTGTTTTATCTATAACTGTATTTAAACGTCTGACTTCTTAGCGCTGATTGGTTGAACCGTTCAAAATATCTTAACGCTTATTGGTAGATTTAAATCCAAAACAATTAATTGATGATAAACACATTTTGTACTTTCAATTTACCAAATAATCAACTTACAACTTCTGTTACAGAATGATCTCATACCCAAAATAATGAATGTTAATTTTTTAGCAAATGAATACAATTTCGAAAACTACAATCGCGTAGAACCATAAAAAAGTCATAAAACAAACAATAAAATATCCATAATACACATATTCGTCAGTTATAAGCGCTCGTAGTCAAATTACGTAGCTTATCCCACTATTTTTTAGCCTAATCCCTACTTACTCTGAGCGCACCAACCGGATCTGTTAATTACGATCAGTTGCTGAGCACAGCGGCGCGAATAAATCTGGTAACAAACAGTCGTTCGTCACTCTATCTCGTTATTACGTCTGCGGCTGTGTAAATAAATTACGCGCGGCGCGTTTTCGGTAGTTTCTCAGCCCGGAGACGGCAATTATCACTGCATTAAGAAAGCGATTGCTGCTTAACTTGACCGGGTCATTAAACACTTCGATGTCACCAGTGCGAACGCATGCCGTGACTGATCTAATTCTAACGTTATCATCGCAACGAATGGAAAACACCGACATCTAACAGTATGTAAAAGTGTGGAACATCTTAAGACTAAGCAGTTTAGACAAAGAATTTTGCTGCGCACCATTGTGGCGTAATAATGCGCAACTATAGCGCGACCTCTGGCTCGCGTGATCCAATTTGGACTCAAGTTACAGCGGATCCCGAAGATGGTTTAAGAAATTATAATGCTGTAAGTTATTAACTTCATTTAAAAAAATCAACAATTTCCGTTTTATTGTAAAATGTAATTTGTAATTAATTGTAATGATTAAAGGTGGGAAATGCACGCAATGGAAGAAATGGTAACAATCATGGTTCGCGGGGAAATATCAGCATTGTTAGTGAGACGATGAAAGTACAAGATAAGGAAGGGTTAAATGTACTTTCGGCAGCTGTTTTCATCGCTGGGGAAATGGCGGGGAGTGGAGTTTTAGCTTTACCTCGAGCTATTGTTGATTCAGGTAATTATATTTAATTTATTACAAATAACTTACCAAACTTTAGTTCCAAACACTCCAAACCTAATTTTGTTATCATCATTATCATCATAAAATTGATTAAGGAAAGTTTTGTTAACTTGTTAATTTGTTGACACATGACACGCGCTAAAAACAAGGAAATACTATAGTTAAACTCATAATATACACAAATAACTTTACATAATTGTTAAACAACCACAACTTGTCTCACATACAAAATACTTACAACTTCAATGTATATATTTGAATTTTTTCATCATTTTGTAAACAAATGTGTTTGATTACAAGTTTTAGCACTGATTCGCTAAATATTATATCATACTGACACAAATAACTTAATTATCACAATAATAACGGAGCATAAAACATTATAAGACATAACACTCATCAATTCCGTTTTAATCTTCATGACAAGCCGTGAACAAAGACGACAGACAACGATGAGCTGTCAATAACAAAACAGATAACTTTTTTACCCACACAACCTACTTACCAAGTATTATCTGTTACTCATACTAACGATAATTTATTACAATTACCTATCATTATTTATTAAATTACTTATCGTTAATCCACGTTATTGTAACATTAATAATCGAAAATGTTTATGAGTTATTAATCATGTTAGGCAACCCGAAGTACACATTGATACATTTACACTAAAATCTAACCTAGAAAAATACAAAAACTTAGTTTTACCTGAATATTGCTGAATATTTATAACATTTTAGGTTGGATTGGTATAATATTACTCGTTGTGTTTTGTTTCAACGCGGGTTATGGCGGAAAATGTTTGGGCGCGTGCTGGGAAATCCTTGAAGAACGTTTTCCAGAACACAGAATGCAAACCAGAAATCCCTACGCAACGATTGCACAACGTGCAGTTGGTACTTGGGGACGTGTACTGGTTTCCGGTTGCATTCAAATAACACTTTTTGGAGCTGGTACTGTTTATTTATTATTATCTTCCATGATATTTCGTGAGTTATTCAGTGGCTACTTACCGAATCTCCAACCGGCATATTGGTTTTTGATAATTGCTGTGTTGTTAACGCCACCAATGTGGTTAGGATCACCAAAAGAATTCAGGTATAAATATTTTTATTTTTTTAAACAAGTTTTTAAGCTGTAAAAGTATATTTTTGATTGCATTTAATTGAGTGTGTTATAACTTTTAGTATTGTTGGAATTGGTGCGTTGTTAACAACAGCAATCGCATGTGTTTTGTTTTTTACCCAAATAGTCATGGATGGCTTGAATAACGTGCAACCAGTCGTACACACCGTGCACGGATTTCATGACTTTTTCATTTCGTTTGGGACGCTTTTATTTGCATTCGGTGGAGCATCTACGTTTCCAACGATACAAAATGACATGGCGGATAAAAAACAATTTTCAACGAGTGTTTTAATGGCATTTACAGGTAACCATATTGTAACAATTGTTTTTTTTTTAATTTACAACACTGGTCAACAGTGTAATTTATGTTCGTCTTGATTACTTATTATTGTTGTTAATTATGTGTTACAGTGATATTAGTATTGTATTTACCTCTAACAATCGGCGGCTATTTTGTTTACGGTGAAGCAGTGACGCCGAACTTTGCTATGGTTCTAAGCAAAACTCATCTAGTAACCATTGCGAATGTATTGATGGCTGTGCATTTAGTTCTCGCTTTTTTGATTGTGATCAATCCAGTGAGCCAAGAATTAGAAGAAATCTTCAAAGTTCCTCGATGTATGTTTAGTAAAAAAGTGGTTAATATTTACATACTTTACAATAATATTTATTGTTATAGATTATCATTGGAAGCGATGCCTTCTTCGAACGTTGATGATCTTGGCTATGGTGATAATCGGCGAAACGGTACCCTCGTTTCGGAAAATCCTTGCTTTGGTTGGTGGATCTACGATAACGTTGTTGACGTTTGTGTTTCCCCCATTCTTCTACATGCGCTTGTGTGATCAAACTAGTCCATTGTGGCCTGAGAGACACATTCCTGGCTATATCAAAGTATACCTTTGGGAATTAATATTCATAGGATTGTTGGGTGGCACGGCAGCTACCTATAGCGCATTAAAATCAATCCTTGAATTCTAACACAAAAAATTAACAAAAGTATTTCGTTATAATGTTACCAAGTTTGTATAAATGACAATTATCTTTAAAAAGATCTGTGTGCTAGTTATGTAAGAAAGTGATAACCAGAACTCGACTAAAACCAAAAGATTGTGTTATAGATTAGTTTAGTTTGTAATTTTTATACGTACACATGCGGATCTGAACCAATAATTTTTTTATTTTTCACTTAGTATAATAAATTACATATTCAAATCATTGTCAAATAATAATATTGGTTTCTTCAATTACATACTATACATATTCATTTTCAAAAAGAATGAACAATGTTTGATTTTGTCGTCGTCCATCATAACAAACATGAATTTATTAACCATTATCTCAACAAACGGATGAGTACTCATGTTGAACTTGTTTAAATTTAAGCGTAAACGCTGCGAATAAGCAGGCGATAACATCGGTTGTGCATCACCCACTTACTGTACAGCTTTAAATCCGTCTTAAATGTCATTCCTAAGCAGTCTTATTTGGAAACACCTCTTATAATTAACCCTGTTAGTTCAACGGTATGTGGTCCTACATAATGGTACATTTTGATTGCCGAGCGTGTCGAAATCGCGGTTTGCGGTTTTCATACCATTGCACAAACAAACACACAACAACGTGTGTGGCAGCCATTTCGATGCGCTCGTTCGTCCCAACTTACATTTTATCGTATTCGAGTCTTTCTAAACGAAAGCGTAAACAATGTATATCGTAAATTCGTAAACGTGTAACGTAACGTTGTGTCCTACATTTTGGTAAAAGCCAAACAAAATTATTGTTTCGAACAAAACTTGACTAAAAATAGTGGAATATGTGTTATGTCGGTGTGTATGTCGTGTTTCGCGATGCGCGCATTTTTTTTCATTTCAATCGTTCGCGCGACGAAAATCATTGCTAAGTTACTAATACATACAATATGATAGTACGATTACAGCACAATTAAATGAAAAGTTTTGAACATTTAAACAGCTATTGAGTTTTCACAAATACAGTTATATCTTCTTACTTTTATGGCAACTACGGAGACTTTTTTTTGTTCTCTAAGTTTTTTTGCGTGTACTAGTTTTTAATTCGTCGTTAAATAATTCGAAATCCCGTAGCGAGATAAATAATTGTTAAAGTATAACATTAATGGTTCGAACTACATTTAGTGACTCATAAATATGTTCAAATTTAAATAATTAAAGACGCAATCTTGATATTTAAACTTGAACGTACCTTCGAGCCACCGCATCATCAGGGGGTCACAACAGTCATTTCAATAACAATCGGAGACAATTGATTTCTTGACACAAAGTATCGTAAAGTCACGAAATCGCACCATAGTCGGTTACCTAGTAAATATGAAACATGAGCCCATCGTATAATAAGTTGTCAAAGATGTATAGATACAAAACAAATCATTTGTTTTTTTGTTTGTTTGTAAACTCGTCTGAAACCCTGTCGAGATATATATGAACTAAATTTGTGTTCGAATCAGTTCGAATTGTTGAAAGTCGCAAAAAGACAGGATTGATCCAACATTTTGGTTTGGTTATTTTCGTTATGTACACACATGAGTAATGTAAGTACGAGAAGTGATGGATGTTTAGCGAAATGAAAGAAATGTCAGCTAAGTTGCACAATACTACATACGAGCTACGATCGGTTCGAAACATAGACAGATAAAGTTCACTCATTCACGTACAACTTTTTTGTTTAAATCTTAACACTGAACTACCGAATCCAGATAGTTTAGCATGACGAGTACTTATTTGTAACATTTATCGTTAATTACCTAAATTTGGCTTCCTCATTTTTTGTTGTTGTGTTGCTGAATGATGTTTGGTTTGTTTTGTAAATCGAATGTGGTCTAGCTACCGTTTTTTCATGATAGATGCGTCAGTCAATAGCGTTGGTCCTTATTGCACTTTGGACGGCGATGTCCAGGCCCCCAAATAGGCTGAAGTGGCAACCGTCAAAATACTGCTGTAGAAGAAATAGGAAAACAAAAGATTATAGATTATATAACTAATTGTTTTTGACAGTGAAGTAAGGTACCTGAATGTCCAACGGTAAGAACTTCGATCGGAAGCGATCCCCGACGCCGAGCCAGCAGCGTGTCGGGTACGTCGTTCTTCTGCATCAGCAACCTAGATAAGGAATCAGCGTTTGGTTCCAAACCAATGCAGACGGTTTCGGGCCCGCCCGAGCTCCGTCTGCGCAATTGTTTCTTACGCCGTTTACCATTGAGACTAGTATGCCGCGTGAGCATCTCACGGCGCTCGCCAGCGGCGCCGAGTGGTGGCAGATCAGTGGGTGCAGATCCACGACGTTGATAGTGCCACAGAGAGTACGGCTGATCGGGGACGAGCGGCGGCACGCTCGCCTCTAGATGAGCGTCGTCTTCAAAGCGATGGCGCGCTACATCCACGGGTACTGACCCGCGACGTAGTGCGTAATCAGAACATTGTCCCCCGCCTGCAGGGAACGCGTTTTCGTCGCCACGTACCAAAGGTACTAACGATACAGGTGCTGATCCTCTTCGCTTTGACAAATTCTGCAATCACCATTAGTATTATAATTTTTTAATAATTGAATGTTAAAATTGCTTACATTTGTCCTGCGTGGATCCACATTTTCTTTCTCATACCGTTGTCCGTTATCAGACAACTTTTGCACTTTGAAGCTTTTCTCTTTCGATTCCTCCTGCTCACGTTTACCACTCGACGAAATTGAGGGTTTAGGCGGTGAAACATCAGTAAATTCTGATGGTCTACCGTTGTTGGGACTCAACACAGCAATCGATGGTATCGTGTAGTGGGGAACGTGTGATATGTTTTCGTGTGAGCTCTCCGAATCGGATTTATCTTCCTGCACAACTTCAGCGCAAGTAGACATCTCCACAGTGGCAGACATGTAGCGCATACGGACGTAGGGCTGTGGTGGTGGGAAAGTTTGTTGCCGTGTAAGCGCTTTAGTTGTGGGTTGACCAGAACCACCATGTAGCACTGAAGTCAGCCGACCAGCGGCTGCAATGCTTGTCATTGATGCGATACTCGGTTCCGGAAGAAGATTCTCAGCGCTTAAAGGTCTTTCAGGTTGGTCCTCAACTATAATTATTCAAAGTCAATAAAATAAACATTCAAAAGTTACAAGTAGTGCAATACCACAAGAGCTATGCATACCGCCGCTACTAGAGGATAAAATCGACGATCGCGATTCAAATCTCATCAATTCATCTTCTTCGCGTAAACCACTCGACGCGTGAGAATCCGATGGCGCAGGACTTTGGCGTCGAATTGGCAGGCTTTCCCGTCGGTATAGCGTTCGTGGCAGTGATTGCTCCATGTTTACAGGTACAGAATGTCTCCTTACGCCAATTGTGCTTTCCAGAGTTGGCACAGCCAATGATTGTCTCCTGGATTCCCTGCCACTATTACAAAAATAAACACAAGTGACAAACAACTCACAAATAAAATAGATTTTCAAGTTACAACAATTGTTTTCGACATTTACCTTGGTGCAGGTAAAAATTCAGTGATGCTGGATATTTCTGGCGATAGTTTCGATGGTTCCTCATCGTCATCATCGCTCAGATGCTGTTCCGGTTCTGCGTCCGACAATTCGGTATGAGTTTCCTCAGCTTGCTCAGCGGCTTCTTGCGCTTCCCACTTCTTCCGGTTTGACTCCAAATAGTCCATCATATCCGTCGACAAATTGCTCTTTAAGAATCGATGCCATTCAGTGAACAAGGGCGAGACAACAAATTTGAAAAAGCCTGAAATCGATCGGTAAACATGTTTAATCCTAATAATCTTATTAATCAAGTCCTCGTCGTGTTTACCTGCTTGTATCTTGGCAATCGACGTTGATTGTTGATCGCAAATGGAAGTGACTGGTAGATTCAGCTTGCGCTCAAACTCGCCTTGTCGGAAAAACTCGTCGCACACTTTCAAACTCCACTTGTGCGAAATATCCCATGGTCGTGTTGGGTTTGAGATGTCAGCGCACTTCAGTGAGATCTGAAGTATAAACTGTCGGTTCTCCGGTATGCGCAAATCGAGCGTGTCCTCGTCCAGATGTTTCTTAAACTTTGTTAGAAACTCCTGTTGCCTGTTGATGTCCGTGGCTAAGATGAGGTCGCGTATTTGCACCTCCAACTCGCTCTTGTAAGGCAAAAGTTGTTCAGCGACACCGCTTTCAAGAAGACATCCCACCGCCGACCGCCAATGGTGGTTTTCCAATACTGAGCTGTTCTATAATTTACAAGTTCATCCCAAATTAATACAACAACCAAACTGATTTAATACGCAACAGTGGTAGAATTCGAAATAATTAACTTACTTGATATAATATAGCAAGATGATTTGACGTTGAGATGAGAAAATGTTGATTAACGCCAGGATGGTCCAAGTCGTGAGCGACGGCACCGATCAACGCTGCCATGACTTCCAAAGGTGTAATATGCTTTTTGATCTTTTCTTCTTGCAAAAAACAATGCATTGCTTGTGTCACATCAGTGGCATGTATGGAATTGTGATAAGGGTTTGTGCTGTGGTACCCTTCTTCAATTAATGCTAAAAATTCAAAAAATTAAACCCCGAACATACAATCAATTTCAAACAAAATCTCCTTACTGAAAAGTTTCCAAACTCGAACCACATCCAGATTGAAATGATCCAGGAGTCCGTACCAGTAGAAAAGATGGACGCAGAGTACTGGCAGTGAGCGACCACCGGTAACAGTCTCCAGCGTGAATGCGTTGAACGCCCAGAGTCCGCAGCGTGTTAGAATACGCTCTACCTGTCCATGGTGGATGTCATCCAAAATAGCAGCGTGATCCTGTGCCAAACACCTCGTCGTCAACTTCTTACGCCGCCGTTTGTGCATGGTAAGAAACCGGCCGGAATAACCAGGTTGGGGTGTGCACCCCATCGCGTCCAACAATACCCAATCCTCCTTCGAGAAGCAGCGCTGCGCTGCCGGCACCTCCACTGGCGCTGCACAATAAACAAACACACGAACGTTAACAACTCGTACAAACTTTATCGCCGAAATACAACATGCGATGCAGCAATGAGTTGGCCAATCAATAATTACCGATCAGACCTGATCGTATATATCGAAACAAACGTTACAACTCGGTAAAGATAAAAAATTACGATATCGTGCGCGAAAAGTAATCGTAGCTTAGTACGAAATACGCTAATCCACGGATCGCACGACGTTAATCGCTTTCGTCCGCTTGTCAACTGCCATAGACTTTTCGAAGCGCTGAATATCTAAAATGCACAACGAAATTTGCCATGGGAGAAGAAATTTAGAAAGTCTCTCGCCATAAAGTCGCCTCCTGTGGGCCACTCCCCACGACGCGCTAGTTGCGCTTCGTAATTATTAACTTGCTTTTCATTTTCATACATTTCTTTCATTCCGCTACTTAAACCTCACAAATACACACCTCCATTTAAAATAATAAAATAATATACCTACACTGCTTAGACCAATTTATACTTAAAATTAACTTACGAAATAATCGTGTTTATTAAAAACCCAACGATGCGTTTGTGTCTATGACACGACGCACATTTGCATTAACATAACTATCGACGAATAAAATCTATGCCAATGTTACTCACATATTACTCCAATCCTGCACAAAGCGTTGTAAACACGCGTAAATAACAAACAAATGTGGGCAGTCGCAGTGCCGAAACTTTATGGACATGCCCCTAGCACAACAAAACGCAACAACGTGCGGGTTGTGTTCTAAACCAGAATTTTAATTTGTTCACTGCTACGCGTATTTATTCGCAAAATCGCGCGCTTGTATTGTGGCACAATAATTGCCGGCGCGAGACCGCACATCGTCGCTGAATTAAAGCGAGTAAATGCTTTCACACAAACGATTTGATTTATAATTCTCACTATAAACTTGCTACAAACTATCAAAGTATTACATGGTCGCATTGATATAAAAATGCCGCGTAGAACATGGACACAGACAGTTAAAACAGTATATAAAACCAGCCTTTTTTATGTTGATGTTTAATTGAGGCAAGCAATATTTATTTTCAATGTGCCACACATGTTTTAAAATTAAACAACCGGCCACAACTTGTGGTCTTGTGGTCACTTGATCAATTTGTACTAGATTTTATTAATTAAAATTAATTAATATTAACGAAAACTTATCTTACATGTTACCAACAACTATTTCTTCACTTTATTTAAATTATTTACACACATAAATTCACATCGACTATTGAAAATATTTAAGAAACAAAAGTGGTTTGTTTTGCACCGCTTGCTTGTTTTATTCTACACTTGCAGGTTAAGACAACATCCGATAGAGGGCGTTATTGAGTTGTATATTAATAAATTAAATAAAAGCGAAATATAACAACGAAAATAAATTAATAATTTATAAATTAATTAGTGGAAGTATAAATATATGTTTTTTGTTTGCACAAGTTTTGTGCGCTAATAAAATTTGTCAAATAATAAATTTCATTCATAGTTTAGTGAATACCCGTTAGATGTCGTGTGTGCAAATAATAAAACCAAACGAATAAAACAAATGAATAATTAAAATTTATTTAAACTAAATTAATTATAATTTTAATTAAAAATTTTTATTTCCAAACAAAAGGTTTACTTTGCATAGTTTAAATGTTTACAACTTTACCTATTAATTCCTTGCCATCAAAGCTCGAGTCTTTTGAAGTGAAGAAACGTGAATTAATGAATTAAATTCCAATTAATATAAACGATGTTAATGGCTCGGCGGTTTATTCACTTTCGGTACATTAAACACAACTCTCTCAGATCTCAGGATCTCAAAGCGGCACAAAGAGTCTGTGCGTTAAACTTTAGCACTTCCTCGCTAGTTGACCGAAGACACGCGACTATCAACTTAATGCATTCAACAAAAACGACGTCGCCGGAAGTGCACACACAACTCACGCGTATTTTGGTTTCTTTTCTGCGTACGGGCAGCGCCGACGGCGAAGAGCAAGCAAATGAAGCAAGTGCACGGCCTGCTCGGATGCGTCGCGATATATTTAGACCGCGGGCAACATTGTTCATCATTGCACGCACCGCGTGGAAGTAAGCAAGTATGCGTATGTGCAACATACAACGGCGCGGAGTCGGCGGCGAGTAATGAACTGTCGAAGGCACTCGCTCGCGTGCGAGAGCCTGCAAGTTGTGTTTAGAAATGCAGGTTATTAACATTCGAAACGCTTCGTCGACGCGTGCACTCCTTCCATCCAAGTCATCCATCCTTCCACGCCATGTCGCACGCCACATAAATGACGATGAGAGCAGGCAACGCAAAGCGATCAAGGTGTATGTCGCTTCATGCCGTCGTGACACACTGGCGTGTTTTTGTTTTTTTCAATTTTGTACGGAATTAAATTTCGCCTTAATCGCACATCGTTTCGATTAAAAAGTGAAATCATTTGGCACGCGATCGAGATAAACACGGCGGCGCGAATTAAAGCATTTACAGATGTTTTGTGTCTCAAGCATGTTTTTTTGGTTGAGATGAGCATGTTGTTATGATATTTATCATTGAAATGAGTGTTTATTTTAAAATTAACATTCGCCTTTGTTTGACTATTATAGGACTTAAAACAAATGAAAGTTACGACTCACAAACAGTCAAAACTTTGAGATATTATGCTAATTAATGTATATTGTTCGGTAATTAACACTGTAAATTTATTAGAGTACACTTAACCTTAAATTTGTAATCGATTTTGTATTGTAAAGTTTTGATTTTTAAAAACTAACCACCAGCGCCCTCATTTGTGGCTAGTAGAACTACACTGACGCAAGACTGTACTAATTATGTTAATTAATGCGTACTGTTTGATGTTTGACAATAAACACATGAAATTTATTGGTGCATATTTAATTTATCATTAAAATTGTAATCGATTTTGTTTTATTTTAAATTTTAAAGTTTTAAAAACCAATAATAAGCGCCCTCTTTGATGGTTAGTGGAACTACACTTGCAGAAGATTATACTAATTATACTAATTAATGCGTATTGTTTGAAGTTTGATAATAAACACATTATATTTATTGGTGAATATTTAATTTAACATTAAATTTGTAATCGATTTCGTTTTTTATAGTTTTACATTTTAAAAATGAACAACTAGCGAACCTCGTTGGTGGCTAGTTGAACTACTCTGGTGCGAGATTCAAAATTGCGATACATTGTCGTCGCAGTAGGCGTAGACGCGTTCATTTGTTTTAAGTTGTAATATCTCGAGTATTTTCATAATGAATTAATATTCATAAAAACATGTTATCTAACATTAATTGCCATCAAATTTAATTGTTCTGAGTAGCAAGTAAGTATGTGTGATTATATTTAATAATAATTTATAT
>JARJDS010000185.1:0-19191 GCA_030264155.1 Atheta pasadenae
CACTCATGGTACTGAGGTGCTCGCGGAGCAAGGCAAGAGTGAAGACGCCAGTTCTTCGCCTCGTGCTATTTTGACGAGCAAGCTTACCGAATTTGCTCGCCGAGAGTGTGGAGCAGGCATATAATAATATTTAGGTTATGCAGTTAGGTTAGATAAAGGAAAGACAATTGAGAAAAACAAAACAAAACAAACATACCAACAAGCAATGAACAGATTTGTTCATTGTTTTTTTGTTTATTGGTGCAATTGTTTCGTTATATTACCTGTCACTGAAACTGATTATGAATATATCTTGTTAACAATTTATTGTTAGCACATAACCCTTCTCATAAAACAACAACCACTAACAATATTATTGTTGATACACCCCCGATGCGTTTTTTTGTACGTTTCAAAGCGATTGCGATCGTTGCGTGATAGTAGCGAAATTTTAATCAAAAAAGCGCATCATACCAAAATGAAATTCACATTATTCAAACAACAAAACGTTTAATTAATTAATTATAATTTTGCATATTGATTGTTCATCATGGCTCCAACAACTTTCGCTGTAACGATGATGCGTGCGTGCGTATCGGCACTTCAATTTCGTCTCGTCGCTCGCCTACAATTCCGATGCGCAAATATGCCCCGCCGGTGTGGAACGCGTTCAATTAAAATACGAATAACAACTGCAACAAACGCGAGATACCGATTTCAGGTGACGGTGACGCAATGCACACGGTGTCGTACCTTGAAATTCTTCAACGGTTTAATAAGCACGAACGCAAACTACTTTGTAGTCAAACAAATAGGCAGAGACACAAATATCTAACAAATTGGTTAGAGACGACAAAATATAATTCATCTGTGTCAACGCACTGGTGCGGTAACTATAAAGCTCAAGACGAAAGATGTCGTTACCTTTATTACTTTTATACGTACGCATATCGTAAATAATAATTACCTTCTTGCAATACGTTAACATTTAAAATTTAATTAATTCATTAAGTAATTTACATGGGCACTCCTAAATTTAGGCATGCGTTGATTAACTTCGTCACAAATCATAGTGATACTGACAGAATATAAGACTAGAAGATTTAAGGCGTACATGGCGACAAAAGAACAATTTGTTAGTGACTACAACTTAAATGGTAATTAATTTTAATTACCACAAGTAATTTAAATGTAGGTGGGTATAATAACACAAAAAAATGCTAACGCAAGAGTTTAGAAATTTAAACGCAACAAAAATTTAGCACAAAATAACAAAAACATTTAGTTGAAGAGTAATTTTGGATAAAAATTTTAACAATGCTCGAAAGACTCTTCCGCGTTCTAAAACGTTTTATGCATTCTTATAACGAGAAAACGACTAAATGTTCGCTAAGCATGCTCTATAAAAAGTTTTCTTAAGTGACCAGAGATGTATTAATGTTTTAAATTTTAAATTCTTCAAGCAAACGTATTATTTCTGATTCAAATATTATAGTTACTGTTCTTAATGTAAGATGGCGCCTCAATATCAATTCTTACAATTTTATTAAACCTAATTAAATTTGTAATATTTTTTATAATAAATTGTGTTGTGTGCTAAAAAATGTAGAATAGTTTTTTGGAAATGGTAAGTTTTAAATTGAAATAGATAAGTCCCACCCTGCTTACACTTGCATTCCGCTCGTCGGGCTTGTTGTCGGGAGAAAAGTGGCTCGCAGCGATTTTAAAGGGATGTCACCACCCGATACGAGTCATCACAATTCATTATCATAATGTTAGCATGTCGTTCCGGCAAGTCGCGGCTCATCGCCCACCACCCTTGCAAACGCTAAATTATAATAAAATATGCGACCGTTTGTTGTCGTCCTCCAGCAGCGAATGCTTAAAAAATAATCGCTTTGTGCCAATGAAAATACCATGGCGTATTTTTAGCCACGTTTCGCCAATAATGCATTTATTGTTACATAAAATGTATGCCCCCCTTTTTTTATTTTAAATGATACTTTTTTTAACAAAATACTTAAGTATTCATATAAAAATAAAAATATACATATTTAATACAAATTGAAAAACATTATCATGAGGAATTAAAGTGAACCAAGTTGCCCTTTAACAAATATCCAAAATTTAACTGTTCAATCTCCAAAAATTTTAGCCACTTCTTTTGAAAAATTTTCTTGTTACCCAATTTTAAAATATAAATGAAACAAATGCAATTACCTTATTAATTATAACAAAATGTAATAAATCCATAAAATTTTTCACTCAATAAAAAGTGGCCCATACCACCACCACCAACATATTCAAAGCAAACATAATTTCAATATGCATATTAAATATTTCAGATTTTTAATTAAGCCCGGTTGCATAAATTAATGCATGTTGTTAAAATGATAAATCAATTTTCAATTGATTTATTATTTAACGATAAACACAAATGTTAATTCTACACCGCATTGTACACTTTATACCTTCAAATCGGGTCTTACTCCGCATTCGATTATATCGTTGTTAAGACCACCATGTATATAACAAATAAATTAATCATATTGAACAATTTATATCCATGTTAACTGAAAATTAATGGAAATTACGATTGATTTACGTCTATGTTTGCAAACTCGTGCACCTACCCATGAATTTATAATTTTTAACATTGTACATATTTATTTATAGGTTGCTTGTTCCATTCGTGCCAATCTACTCTACCATATTATTAAATTAAATTAAATTACTACAAAAAACATAAATAAATAAAACGAGATCACAAAAATCGCTAGCCATTTATCTTCGTTAAGTCGCACGATTATTGGTAGGCAAGCAAACAAGAAACTATTAGATGTGGAGCGAGTACGCGCCCGACAAACGTATAATTCTGGATTTCATGAACTCGATGAACACAGTAGCGAATAAATTTTGTCGCGCAAATAGTTCACAGTTACAATGCACGCCAGCAAATTGCCTGCAATTATCTATCAATGTGGTTGTTGTGTATAGTTATCCAACTATTTATAATGAAGAAATTAGCAACATATGTTTCTTGACTTGGACTTTTTTTCTAGTCCTAAAAGGTTGTACAAGGCCAAACAAAGATATAAAGTTTTTCCTATTTTAAGACGGGACTTATATTTTATTGAATTAACTTTGTTTATAAAAGAACAATTTCCCTAAATATTTGGTTACACTTTCACTGTTCTTTATGTTTTAAATAATAAAATGTTATTCTTGTTAAAAGTTTTTGTGACCGTAGAAGACTTGACTATATATATGTTGTTTTGTTTTTTTACAAAGGTTGCTTGATAAATATGTATTGCATCAAAACAATTACCATTTGTTTTGAAAACAAACAAAAAAACTAAAACAAATGATGGATCAAGTTTTGTTTTGTTGTAATTAACTCGCTGTAAATATTTTTTGGTTGGTTGAAAACGTAGGAAAAACTTATTTATGATGACGAAACCTCAAAATGATTTTCGTTGTTTAATTATCTCCGCTTCTAGCGCTCCCTTTGTGGGTTCTATTTGAGCAACTGCACGAAACGACGTACTCGCGCGGTGATAAACCAAGTTCCTGAGTTCTGCGAATTGATAAGACACATTCTATATATTTTTCCTTTCGTGGCTCGTCCATCTTAGTTCTTTGACATTTCGCGGTGTTCTCCGCTCGTCATAAATCGGTCATTATTACGACGTTGGCCGCGGGCTCTTTCACTAAACTTCCGGTGAGCGTACAAAACTTCCACTGCACGCCAACACGAACGCAACACACCGGCGCCGCCTCCACCACATTCCGCAGAGCGTTGAAACAAAACGGCCGATGCGAGGCGTCCAACCGACACGTCGTCATTCTTTTTCAGATCCACACCGGGCGCACATCCTGTTTCGGGACTTGCGACTTGCCTTTTACCACCCAATCTCGAACAAATACCCGAGAAAACGTCTTCAACTTTTATTCTATATCATCTCGGCAATTATTGCACAAGAAGATAACAAATTCATGTACTACACGAACGCATTAATCACGACAGAAATTAGGCGTGTGATTAATTGCTATAAATATGTTTTCGAAGGCGCGTGGGCGTTTGGTTAAGTTTGAGAAAAACTAGAAATATTTATTATGTGTTAATAACTAAAGTTTGAAAGAATGATTAAGTTAACGTAAAACATAACCTGAAAATTTAACTAAAAACCTAACCTAACCGCCTTTGTGGATTTTATAAATTTTCAGTTTGAGTACGGAAATATTAAAATTTTAATGCCTTATATTTCCGCAATATATTTATAAATGTGTACAGCTCCTTACGAGATGTCAAGCTCTGAAAGCTGATTTTAATTGCGTGCAAAGCGTCCAAGCGAGCATCGCAACGCGTGCTAAGTATCGCTAAGTCTAATTGAACGTAATAAACGTTGAAAGATTTGTGTGCACGCTTGTTACACTTCGTTTAGTTCGTTGAGGCCCACCAGTCTTTACCACATTGCGGCGGAGCACCAAGAACAACAAGCCTTTACGAAGGACCTCGATTGTTTTCTGCGCGGCGCCGTTTATGATCCCTCATTTCAACAGTTTTGCTCTTTAATATAACAGAATTAGTGTTTGCTGTTATTATCGCCGAAGCTGGTTTATTCTTGTTTATTGCATCAATCTTGATTGGGGTTAATTGAAAAGCTGTCTTCATTTCCGAATAATTTTCTTTAGTGTTTTAGAATTCATTTTGTTTCAAAACAAAAACCAAATCAAGCAAGCTGTTACTGTTAAATTTGTTAGATACTTTTGTTTTTTGTGTTGAGATACCATTGAGAGGCAATTGTTTTGTTGAAAATAAAAACAAAAACAAACAAATGCGTAATACTTGAAAAACTCTAAAAGCTGTAGTTAGAATTGTTTAGATTTGGACATTTCTTAAAAAAAAGGTTTATGGTTTAGGTGTGTTTTATAGGTTTTGAAAGAACTGAAAGAGAACTAAATCTGATTCGAAACGTATTTACCATTGACCGAGTTCAATATCTACGGCAAATATTGTTACCGTTCGCACGGCGTGCTCTTCGTCCCCTTATGTTTGGACGACGTTAACGTCGTTGTTAGGATGTCGAGGCGCGTTTTACGCGAGGTGGATTCACTCGCTTTGGCGGCGGTGGCGCGTTCTGCTGTTTCGGACGCTTCCACCAATGTTTGGTACGAACATACTCCTGCGGCGGCCGCATGGCAAATCTAATTTTTGTACATTTCTATACAGCGGTCTATGGACAAACAGAGTACAAACAAATAGTGAAGATATTTACTTCAAGCTTCCATTCCGGCCGGCATTTTCCCGTGGTATGCGCTGCGCGTTTTCCATTTGCTTTCATTACAATGCATCACATTCAGCTGCATGCTCACTCAAAATGCAACAGCTCTCGATAAAGCCGCGCACTATCGACACAACATGCGTTATATTGCTACGTAGTTTGTAGCGTTCAACAAGCAGTGTGTGTGTTTTTGTAGAAAAAAATATTAAAACGATACTATTACGAGAATCAGTTTTGTGCCAGTTTCAGGGTGTTGTAGGTAAATGACCACAGCATAGAATGCGACAGCAGATTGCAGCAACAGTTGGATAAATTACCAATTTCATTCGTGGATAGTGTCGCCTGTCGAGAAATATCATACACGAGTTATGTCGGGTGTCGACCTAAATGCCATCGACAAAGAGACACATTGCTTTCGGATGTGTTTGATAACACAAAGTGTTTGCGAATATAAAATAAATAGGAGCAAGAGAATTCTTTGTATACAATGTATACTTTCAATTGTTTGCAAAGTCATGACTCTCTTGATATTCTCAAAAAACAACTATTAAAACAAAGACGCAAATCAATATTTTTTAATAAGAATGGAAACCAATAGGATATTCCTGGGAATCTATTTTAATAATATTTACAAACTTCGTAGAACTATTTCTGAAGTCATCTAATTTCTTAGAAGCTTAATAACTACACTAAGAATTAAGACAGATATTAAAACCGAACACAAACAAATCTTGGTAGACAAAAGAACTAATAGTCCAAACAGCAAAATAACAAAACAAACAAAATCAATTGTTTGACAATCATGATATTCTTGAAGTAAATCGATTTATAAAAAATCAAATCGTAAATTGGATTATCTGCTACGTAAAAAATAAAAAATTATTTTTTGTTTTTTATTTAAAATTTTATCTGATCTATTTTATAAAAGTTTAATAAATCAAGAAGTCAAAGTTAAAAATAGAAGTGGTATTGAACAGTGCAATGTTTACACTTCACACTCAGTGAAAAGCACTCTACACTCTAATCGAAGCATGCCTGTGAACGTAACAAAGACCTTGTTCTGCATGTTGCGAGCCAAAATTAAAAATATATCGAACTTGTAGCAAAACGTTTCGCATAATACAGAACACATTCACACATGGCATGACCTAATCCGTATTTTTCCAAATGGTAACAATGACCCTTTATCAATATTATGACAATACAAGATGCCAGTTTAAATTTAACCGCTCAAGCCCATGCCGTCCATGACTTTGTTCTATTTTAATCACTTTAATCGCTACCAATTTTAAACCGAGTCATTCCAAAGACAAATAAAAAACAAACTGTGCGGTTCAGTTGTGGGTGTTAACGCGGTTAAAATAACCCACCAACAGATGTTTGTAAATCAGAAACTCGACGGCAACCACCGAAAGAAGCAGCAACCGACCGCAAGTGCGGCGAAGCAACAAAGAAGTTTAAGAGAAAACGGGCGGTGGCATTAGAGATGGAAAAAATCATCTTTACGCTTTTGTTTCATTCGCTCGACGAGGCACTCCAGGCGAGGACTGTGTGCGCACTCAAAAGGAAATCCATTTGCTAAGCTCCGTTTGTCAGAGATGTCTCGATAAGTTTGCGGTAAATATGCTTTCCCTCTCTCTAGTATGTACAACAAATATTATACGAGCGATGCGAAGAACAAGCACCGGCCGATGAGGTCGCCCCGAAATGCACGCAACCGAGGGATGAAAAAGTAGCAAGTAAGTGATGCTGAAAGTGAAAAAGTTAAATAATATGAATACAACAAAAAAGCAAATAACCCTCCAACATAACCAGACGAGGAGTCATGACATGTGCGTGCGCGCATTATGAAATTTCGAATGTATTTGTTGGTAGGTAGAATAAATTGGGTCATTCGGGGTAAAACACACAAAGAAAATAGCGAAATAAAGGCTACAATGCGTTTTAAAGATCTGCGTTTATAAATCCAAGCGATACGAGCCGTCGAATAGAAGGCAACGCAAAAGGAGACACATATTTATTTGTATTTGCTTGAATAATGAATGAGACTTTGTCAATCTTTTGTGAGCTGCTAATGTACAGACTCAACCCGACGATACAATAAATGGGAGAATAGCTCGATCGGCTTCAAGTCCTCAAAAGCGATGGCTTTGTTGATTATATTACTTTGTTCTCAAACAACATTTATAAATATCTATATATTTTCCACAAAATGCATTCTTCTTTAAAATATTTATTCAAATTTTAGGAACTATTACCACTAAAATGTTGAATATTTATTTGTTTTTCTAATGCTTTGAAGATTAATTGATTCCAAACAAACAATTTGAGTTGTCTTTGTGAATGTCGCAGCTTGTTTGATTTTAAACTACAAACGAGCGCGCCAGGAATAACTAGAAGCAAGTAGAATAAGAAGAAGACGAAATAAATACAGAGGCAAAGGACATGAAGACAAGGCGACGATTCCCTCGTGGGATTGCAAGCACGAGAGGACGAGCAAACTCGATTACAGTAAACCACGATGTGTCCATTGCGTACAGGGGGTTGGATGGCGACCGATGGCCGAGACGAATAGACGCGAGAATGGTCCGGACAAACGAAAGGAATCGAAAGCGTGTGTGTGGAAGGAAAGCTCTTCGCGAGAAAACGAGCACAAACAAAACAAGAGGGCACAGAAAGGAAAAAAAACATATTGCGTCGAAACAAACATATGCGTGCACCTAATATATTTGCCTTATATTTTCAGCTCCCCAAACGCAACCCGTGCGACACACTCTCCTGACCGCACACTTTTTCTTGTACTACCTTTGCAACACCGCAACAGATAAATAAAGACCAAAGTCAAGACCAAACCAACATCGGAATTGAGTGTGGTTTTCACGTTTCCAAACAAGCGTATCGTAAAAATCATCCAATATTAATTGATTCCAACTAAATTATTATAAACCTTAAAATTTTTAGGTTAAAGAACTTTGTATTTGAATGTAAACTTAAATTTATTCGCTTTTTTAGTGATACGTCCACAGCCGTTTGGCATTGATTTTAATTTAATAGTAAAATACCCGCCTGAAAAGTGGAAATGTTGGAGAATTCGAAATCGAACAAACAGGTACCATTGGCGTAGTACAACGGTCGTCATATTACATTCAATTCAAACCTCATTGCATATTTATTATCAGTGGACGCAAACGTGTGTCGTTGATTTGAGCCAAAAGTTTGTTGACGCTTGGCTCCAGGCTCGGACAAACAATTATAATAACTTAACAAACTCAAATGAAATTTCAATATTTTGATACTTTATACCACAAATTACTTCATTGCCGCTACAAAACCAAGAAATTTATTTTCTAAAAATTAAAAAAATTAAATACACCACTGTTAAATGTTTTTTTGTTTCGGATTCCTTTCTGTCGGTTGGATGAAAAAACACAATGTTACCCGATCATTTTTTGCGCCACTGTTTTTGGGCCCGCCGGGCTAATAGTTAATTAGACGCTTGTGTCAACGTGCCAAAAATGCATTATGTATTGCGATACACACAGTCTCCGGTCGTATGTGGTTCAAAAACGTAGCGTCAAGCAATGCAAAAAAAACTCAATTTTCACTCTACGCCGTGATTCAAACGCCAAAAATAACGACTCACACATATGCATATTTACAATATGTGCACACTTATTCTAAATTCGAGTTGTATTTTTGAATTCGGCCAGCAAGCAGCGCACTTAATGTTTTTCCTAGTATGCACGCGTACCCATAACTCGATGAGAAAAAATGGTGACGCAATGTGTTAATGGACGGTTCACACACATTACACGCGTATTGTTTTGGCGCCGAGTTGTCAAAGTTGTGAGAGGCAATAAAAAATTTCGGAATTGATTTCCAATGACATCATATGTATAACACAATAACAATGTCGGGTTTAGTTCTTTCAATTACAGCACACACATGTCGCTTTCATTACTTCATTATCGCATTAAATGCGCGGCGAGTTTCAGATCCGAGATGCAAGTGTGCACATCATGTTGTTACTTATTACTTGCAAGTAGGAATGCCAAGCGTTAATCTAGTAATTCGTTTTGAATGCAAAAGCATTCAGCGGCATTCAGAAATACATTATTCGTTTGGTCTGGCTGGTCACGATTTGTTATAATTGTTTAAAATAGCGTTTGAATCAACTGATGGTCAGTTATAAATATAAACTATTACGCATATTGCACTGCACGGTCGGCAACCGGAGTAAATTCTCATGTTTCTTATGCTGACAATTGTAAATGTTTATTTAAACAAATGAAGATTTTAATTTACATCAAATTTATAAAGAAACAAAATGTAGATATCCAAAATAAAAACTTGTATTCCACTTTAGAGTTGTTAGCAATTGTTTTCTTTTAATAAAACAAACGCACCCTAGTATAATTTCATTTGTTTGACTGTAACTACTACTACTGTTACTGTACTACAGGAAAAATAAATTTTTTTCCCTCGATTTCGGTTAAAATATTGGTAGTGTTCCTATGAAGGCCGGTGGTTCTTATAAAGATATAATCTTATATAATTTTTATGTTTTAAGCTAATAATTTTAGTATTTATAAGGATTATCAAACTTTTCAACATTTAGGAACGTTTTGGCCTTACAAAGAACGAAGCTTTAAAAAAGCCATTAAAAATTAGTAAACGTGGATATTTTTATTATAACAATTCTAGTTTTAAGTTGAACGACTGTTTCATAATATTGGCTTTGCATGGAACTCTATTCTTTGCAAAGCCTTTTGAAAGAGTTTTATAAAATTTAAGTTTGTGAAATTGTGATTACATCTAGAATATAAAAAAGTGATTTATTGGTTCCTTTATCCACTAAATGAACCAATAAAACCTGTATATTTATGAAGGTGGCCTTCCATGGTCCAAATATATATAAAACACAAGTTTTAGCGAATCAGAAACTAGATAAATAATAATAGTCATTGAAGTATTTTTTCATTCATAAATTAAACAATGAATTAAAGTAATAAATCAAAACGAAAACTACACGCTTCTTAAACACAGCTCATGACAGGAGATGTACAACACATCTGTATTTTGATAACACCGAGCGCTTATTTGAACAAAGGTGTAATTATGATAATTGAAAAAGCGAGTGTACGAGTGTTTAACATAAGCGCACGATCGAATGCTCTTACATAGATCGTGCCGCCCGGTAGCCGCAATAACTGGCGTAATGAATAATTAAATACGTATAACTTACACTAGTGCGACTAGTCGAGTACCCACTTTATCGCATTAATTACCACCAAGCGGCGCGTTTAAAACGCATTATATCAAACGATGGATAAATTTCAAACATACTCACGCCACGCGCCCATTGTCAATGTCGACAATTTGTTGAACGGTAACACTTCAATGGTACTCACCTGCAAGCAAAACGAAAAAATGATGATTATTATTACATGATAATTATTTATTTACTGTTTGTATAGTAGTCACCAGTCATAATAATAAATCATTATAATTACTGAGAAATAAGAAGGTGTTAGTTGAAAGCAGTTCATAAAAAATACAATTTGAACCAAACCAAATCGATTTCTTTTAAATACGTGTTTTATGAATTTATGGAATGAGGAAACCGAAATACTTACTTCACTTCAGTCTATTTATACATTTTACGATTTTAGACTTTGGTAAATGGAAAGAAATCACATAAAATCGTTTGATTTGCTAGATTTACACTTAAGTGATGTGTTATTCTGAGAAGTAGGTGTTCAGGAATTTTTTAATTTGTTATTTTACGTGCGAAACACAACGAGTATATTTTCTATTTGCTTTTGTTTTGTTTGGTAATTTAACAAATGTATTTCAAATCAAGTTCACTATGAATGCTGAATTTTGTTTGTTTTTTGTTTTGTTATTTTTCACAGAGCTACGTGATGAGTTGAAAATAAATGAATTTAGTTTTCGAGTAACCATCAACTGATACAGTTGTGTTTTATTTTACTCCACTATTTTAAGTTTTGTGAAAATTAAAGTGTAAAAGATTTGCATTTTTCTAAGAAAACATAACTTTGTACTGACGTCTTCCTAAATTGTTTAACTTAATTAGAAATTATTTCTTAGAAGAAGTGTTGGAAGTATTTTTTTCTCAAATTTATTTAAAATATAAATCAAGGTAAACTGACAATTATTTTATAGATAAGTAGAACACACACCTAAATAATTTATGAAACGTCAAACACCTAATGTTTACTATTGCTGACAGTTATTTGTCGTTTGTTAGATTTTATTGTTTTATTGGTGCAATGATAGTCATATGTGCAAATACTTTCAGAAATCTGATAAACTGTAACTAAATTTGATAATTAAAAAGAGAAAAAATGAATGAAACTATGTATTCAAATGAGAAAAGATGCGAATAACATTTAATCCTTCAACATACTTAAACAATAAGAGTAATAAAATTTACATAGTTACTAACCACAGCGTGAAATATCTGAGTATTTAATGAAAATGATCTCATTGCTTTATGTAATCATCGTATAAACATTTGTGCGTTACCCATTTATGCAATGACTAATTAGTATATTAAAAACGCATTTATAACGCGCTGGTATTTTCAATTCAACGACAAACTTTTATTTCATAATTGACAATCCAAGTATATGCAAATGAACAAACATAGCACTGTCATAAACTTTTAAATAAATTTGGTCATATGCCAATATTAAGCGCCAGTCTCAACGCCGCAGATGTGTGATGACATCTCGACATTTTAGTTCAAACATTATATTAATTACCACAAGCAAGTCTTAAATATTCCTAACCTATTAAATGAGTTCCTGACCTTCAATGAAATAAAATTGTACAAAAGTGTACAACTGTAACGACAATTCCAGTTTAAAAAAAACACGAATAATTGTCTTGAATTTTGAATTAAAGTCATAACTTAAAGTTAGCAAAACTTTCAAGTCAAGCCTTGGGTAAAAATGTTTCTTGCGCAAAACTCAATAGCTGTAAATTAAAAATCAAAGTGTTGTTGCTTGAAATGTGTAAAATTTGTGCATTTACCTCTTTGTGCTGTTACGGCGTTGCTCAATAAGGCGACGAGGAGAATTTTGAATGTTGTCCGATGCATATTTTTCATCGCCATTTTGCTGCGACCTCCGAGAATGTCAAGCGGTTGAGTCGTGGGCGCCAAAACTTAGAAATTAATGCATGTTTTCGGGTATTGTTCCTTTTTAACGCGCGCGTTGCCCTTTTTCTCGTTGAAATACAAATTCGTAGCCTAGGTGTTCGACGCTGAGCAAAAAATTATTTTCCAAAAACACTACGTAAATAACTGCAAAAAAAAACACACCCGACGCATTGTTTCATGTTGTTCGGTACATACACTCTTTGAATTGCATTGTGTAAAGATAAAGAGCAAAGAGTTTGTTTGACTTTAATTTCGCATTTTCCACTTTTTCTATTGTTATTTCTGTTATACTCATTGATACGCTTTCTGTTTTGTTAACACTTTTTACGATGATTTCAATGTTTTTTGTTTCCAAACAAACAACGAAAAAAAAACTAAATATTTTACTAATCAACTTTTTTGATATCATATCGTAAATTAACGACATTTAAAATCGTATAAATCGGAATCATAAAAAACTCTCAATAAAAACGTAAAAACATAAAAATCGCACCGCCAAAAGCAAAAACTTGGTCCTCATATAATTCTACCTATTTTCGACAATAATTCCCATGCGAAAAACTCCGTTATTTTTGTTACGGTTTTACACTTTATGTAGAGATTTTGCACCACAGCGTGTGTGGGTACATGAGTGTGTTGATATTTTGTATGTTTAACCACATACGGACCTGTATATAAATTTTAATACGCATTATACCACATAAAACAAAACCAAATTGGAATTTATGCGTTTTCGGTTATTCGGTTCGAACGGTCATAACATCAACTAGACGTGTCGGCGCTTAGCGGCCCTCCACGCAGCTTCCGAATCACCTGGCGATGTGAATGGCGAATTGGAGGATAGAAAAATTGTTCAATTGGCGTACGCGTGCATGCAGTGATTAAGCAATACAAACAACAAGCGCGAATATCGAGTTAAAAACCGATTATGCCGACAAACAACATTTTTTGCATATAAGTGAATTACTTCCATATTTCACATTTGCATGCGCCTGCACCAATGCGCAACATAAACCAACAATTCTTCCAATCACATTTTGACAACTACATTTACTCAGAACTACTGCACTCGATTTAATTTACAACTGAATTACATATATGTCTAGATATTTTCAACACTTTGTTGGAAAAACATTGAAAAAATATTCAAACTGCGCCGATTACGATGCAGTTTTCTCTTTAGTACCAACAGTACCATTGAGGGATTTAAAAAAGTTACTCGTCTACTAACTCATACCAACCCTCATTGCGTAGGGTACACACTTTATAAATCACGAACCTGATTAGAAAGTCGTCGCATTGTATTTTATTCCGCATGTTATTTTCTTCTAATTATGTTAAAAACTTTTTCAAAGCTCTAGAGCGTTCTAAATATTCATTCCAAACCTCATAAATTACCCCAAACGTAATATAAACATCTATAACCTTCTTATCCACAGATTATGATAACTGAGAAAATATACAACGCTGGAAAAAGAATGAAAACAAATGATTTATTAGTTTATCAAATACATTAACGATTCATCAACCAGGCAAATAAACAAATAAAACTGCAAGTTAGTGTAATTCAATACGCACGTCTTGTTCGAATAAAATTTAACCTCGCCTATATAACAACATCTTTGTTGTCGACTCCGAACAAATTAAAATTAATCTCAAAACGGCATCTCGAATTTACGCCGATCACATTTGTGTTCTGCTGCTATTGCTGTAGCTGTGTATTCATTTTATTTCGCGCTCGGAATTCCATTTGCATTTATGTTTTTCGTTCGCTGTACTATACGATGCTCGATTCTTATTTGCGAAGGTGAACACGAGCCGGACTGGGTAACACGATCGTTCACCGCAATTTTCTTCGCGCACAATTTCTTCAAATTTCTTAACATCCTCTCTGGCGTTATTAGCGACTCTTTTGCTCAGGACGGCGGCGGTGAGCGGCCGAATTTAAACCGGGCCCTTCTGCGACTACTACTATTCCAGCGAATTAACAAATGCGCGTCGGAGTTCGTGTTAATGCGAAAATTCGAGACGGTAAACGCGAGACGGTGACAATTTGATTCACCACCTTTAAGGTTTTTTTTAGTAATGTTATAATTTAATGACTTCCAGACCTAGCAGTAGGTTTATTAATGATTAGATGGTATTTGTTTGGTTTTAATCCAAAAACTAAAAATTATAAAACAAAACAATTGCGGTTTTTTAAGTTAAATAGTATAAAGTGAAGAAATAAAGTTTAGTCAAAGTTTTATCGAATCAAACGCGTTGAAGAAGCATTCAGAGAAGGAATAACGAATAAGAAAATCCTTGCGGTTTGGATTTTCTTGGTTATTCGTACAAAACGCAGTAAAATCCATTAAATTTCTTCGTCGTATTAGCGTGCTATACATATTAGTTTATAAGGTTTATAAGTCTCATTCGTGTCCCGTTTTCGATGCCTGCGCCCCATATTAGCATACATACTAATTTTAACAGTATTAAGTTTATTCAGTAATACAAATTCGTTGTGTGTCTGTATTCGTTTGGGGTGTTTGTGTGCGTTTGGGCCGGCAGCGCCGACAAATAATGCAATTTCAGATGTCGCCGGGTGGAACGACCAAGGTAGCTCTCTTGGTTCTCGGCAACACGCAGGCGGCGGCAACCGTCGGCGAGTACTACAAGAAGAAATGGCAGCGCAAAAGGAAACCCGAACCTACAACTGGTAAAGGTGCAGTGTGCAACTCCAACTTGCTTGCAACAACATTTCAACGCGCACCGCTTCCTTATAATAGGTATGCAGGGGTGCGCAATAGGAAACATTTTATGCCATCGTCCTGCGTATATAAATAAAACATTGCAATGCATTTAGCGCGAGCGAAACGCGATTATATTGGCGGCGGCGGTGGTGGAACACAAGTCGCACCACTTGTTCGACTTGGAAAGAAATGCGCACCGCGCTCGCCAGGGAAGAGCAAACTCCGTGCTCTGCTACCAGAGGCGACATAAGCGATAAGCCAAATCCTAGTTTATGTATGTATGTGCGAATAAAAAAACATAGAAATGGGGAGCGTAAACGTTCGCGGGCTGGATGACCGCTGATGTTTAACGTGCGAATGCAACGACACGTTGAAACTGAAAAAAACACGTTGTCGACGGCGGCGGCGGTTACAGCACCACTATCTGGCGTTGAATAAATGGTACTTTTCATGGGTTAAAATTAACAACTATTAAGCATTAAAACAACCATTACTATTAAATTACGTTGACGATTACATTTTATTTGAAAATTTTAAATTTTAAACACAAAACTTTTCTCAAACTTTTTTTGTATACAAAAGTTGTAAAAAAAGAGTCGATTTTTGTTATTAACTGTCATGAAAAAGAAAACAAAATCAAAAAACATATAAACAAAAACCGCTAACTTTAATTTATTTTTAATCATTCCGTTAACGCCATAAAATAAACTATTTAAATTCTCAATTAATAATTAATTACTAGATTACACTAAAATGTTTACGATAATAAAGATTAGCCTTGCGAGTTATTAACGCCTTGATTAATTAAAATGAAGCAAGAACTAAGAATTTGAGCATCATTTAAATATCTAAGCCACACTGCAAGTGGGATGATGTCACTGGTATGTGTAGAAGTCAGTTTCAAATCACGAAATAAAAGGTCAATATACTTGATCGCACACAAATATTCATCTAGCAATATCTACATAATTATGGCGTACGGGCGTACGCAATTGGAATTCGGCATGCGTGAGGAGAGCGAAGAGCAATCGCCGAACGTTTCCTTTGATTTATGAAGTTTACATCAATCGCTTGACGCGCGTAAACGAAAAACATTTGCACGCATCAAAACGCGTCAAGCAGCAATATTATGGAATGGCACTCGTAATTATGCCTTCGGGCGTAATCTAAAGTTTCATTTTCTTCACCCAGCTACAAACAGCGACCTACGCCCATTGAAGTGCCGAAATGTTTAGCATATGGCGGCGTGTGTGCAGAAGATGTTTCACTGATTTTGCGTACTCGTATAACTCTTCCTGGTTTGGTAACATTCGTTTACAGAACGCTTCTAGCAAACGTAAATAAACGTCCAACAACGTACAAATTTCTTCATCGAGCGTCAAACCGAAATAGTCAAGGAAGCAAATTTGATTTAATTTGTTTACAAACTTACGGTTTTGTTTTATACGTTTTCATTCTATTAAACTGATATATTGTTTGTTTTCTTATAGCTGACTAATAACATTCTGCAATGTTGTTTTTTTTGTACGTTAAGTTCAGAAAGAATTTTTCGTGTTTATTATTTGAGTTAAAAAACGGCGTAAAAGACGGCGGTGGTGGAGGCGCTCGTTTGCAAAGACGGAATAATCAGATTTGTGGTTCGTCCTAGAAGAGGCACATTCTGCGACTGTCATCATCGTACCGTGTCTTCATTGTTCAACATACGTTATCGTTAAAGTACACATGTATGCTTATGAAAATTTAACTTTTCCAATTCTGTGCGTGGAGTTTTTCGCAATTTTATCACGACCGAGGCGTAGGCGACAAGTGTTTTATAATATTACACGACCAAATCAAAAGTCCTTGAAACATCTTGACTTGTTTGATTTAAAAATGTAATATGCAAATAACTTGGTAGCAAATCAACACATTTTACTTTCTGTACAAACTTATGCAACACAAATAAATATCATTTGTTTTCCATACATACAATTTATTTGTTTTCTAGCCTACTCCAAATAACGCGTTTAATAAACAAAACAATAGACAAACTAATAAGAAAACAATCAAAGTTTTGTACCAAGGTATCTTGATTTTGTAAAGAAAAACAAAAGAATATTTTCTATTGTAATAGTTGAGCAAAAAGTAAATATTAAAATATAAAACTACTACAAGTAAAAATCCATTTTGCAAGCACAAAATTAACGTAAAACAAACAAATATTACTCACAAAGTTAATTCCGATAGCGTTAATTAATTTTATACGTTGGTGGAAGGTAGGGCAAAGAAATAAAACGTGTAAAACTTAAAATCCCACCGACGAAAAACGCAGCCTTAACAATATGTAGAAACGTAAAACATGCGCCGACGACGACTAGCATCGTTATGAATAATTAGTTCGTCGTTATGAAAATCCGTGCAAAGCGAGGAAATAACACGTTCAAACACAACCTCCCGGTGTTCCGATGCAACAACAGAAAGAAACGAGCAAGTGTACCCGTTGATATTTATCTAGTGTCAGTGTGTACGCATATGAACACATTTTCACATTTTCCACACTTCAACAAGACAGAAGAAAAAAAAACACATAAGAATATACCCTCATGCAACGAATGGAAAAAATAAAACGAGGGTTGTTCTGCGCGTGTAAATCCGCAGATATTTACGCGCAAAATTAATTAACAACACGCCGCATGAATATACAATACATCATCGCCCGCAAAACGGAACACAATTACGAGTGGCATGGAAAATTATCGTCCGGTGCGGCGGCGAGTACGACTACAAGTAACAAGTAGGTACTGGTGCTACTTCACCTCACAAATTGCAGAAAATCAGAAATAACCAGAATAGATTTTGACCCTTAGTAACGCGCATTGTTAATTATTATTAATTAAGATTGCGGTAAGTAAATAAATATTTTTTTAATGTTGAATTAAATGTAAAGCTAGGTCTACAATTCTTCTGAATCTTATCTAAGATAAGCATTTTGTCGTGTTTGCTTTTTATCCGCGTTCTCACATCGCATTAATTTAAGTAATTCTAGCTGAATGAACAAATCAAGGCAAAAAGTTTTGCGAGAGATATTACAATTTTTGTTCAAAGTAGCATTAATAAAGTGCGCAGCGCTCTTTAAAAGAAAAATTTATTAATTTGAATCTTAAAAGTTTTTTTTAGATCTCTGTTTCTTTCTTTTTTTACGATTTGTACCTTTTGTAATCGCTGCAATTACAATTTAAGAAGTTCTTAGGTTAATTATTTTTATTTCCTACATTCTAACTTAACTCATTCAGTGTTTTTTATTATATGTACTTAAAACTTTTTCCTAACTTTTATAAAGTGTTAGATTATTCCATAAAAATTTCAAATTTTTGGGCGCAGTTTAAATGTTTAAAAAAATAAATGTCAAATTCAAACTCTTTGCTCATGTGTTTTTGCAATTTCTGTCATAAAATTATTTATATTTACGTGAACGTATAAGTGCGGGGAGTTCCTTGCGATAAAAGTTTCCCAAGTGGCGTTCGGAATCGATGGAAATTAATAAACTTGAACGCGCACTGGTAAATTCAAAAGTTTTTGAAATTTACGCACTGGTCGTCCTGCGGCTCGCGTGGAGCGGCGGTGCTGGCGGCAGGTTGTGACGGGATGGATGCAACCGAAACTACACACAACTACTCTCGACGGCAACCGTTTTAATGGGTTAACTGGCACCGACTGCTCTCGCCGCCTGCAGGCCCGTGCACTGTTGCTCCGGCCGGCTCGCCGCGTTGTAGGCGAATGTGCGGCACACACTTTATATTGTTAGTTTGTACACGCGGCCGGGGAACGGCGGCGGGATGGAACGCGCAAGAGGCGGGCGGCTTGTAACCGGCGCGCACTGAATGAATGAAGCGCCGCGTACAGACCGGCCATCCACACCGCGGCACCACCATCGACTTTCAAAGAGTGGATACATAGATAAACATGGTCCACAGGCACATATTTTCCCGATTTTTCTCAGAAAAACGTCCAACGTCAAACTTATAAAAAA